>JANBTM010000237.1:0-21699 GCA_027578695.1 Coemansia sp. RSA 1365 | reverse complement strand
CAATGCAGAGGTTGTTTTAAACCTTCCACACATCCTTAGGGAAAAATTCCCGAGCCTTTTCAGCGCAAAACTATTGTCTCTTGCAGATCAGCCGCAGCTACTCGTAAAGCTTTACAAGAAAAGCATCAAGAAAACAAAAACAAAGGCGTCACAATAACGACAAATATATTCAGGGCAGCTATCAATATCTTAAACCATGAACAGGCAGCTCAACATATAATCTTTTCAAACTTGTTGAAAACATGTATCAAGATAAAGCTGTAAACGCCTGGGAGTAAAGACCCTCCGTTTGTTATCTTTTGCAGAAAATATACAAACAAACTTTCAGAAAAGATAGAATAGCTAACGCGCACGCTGTCTTCTGGCCTTTCCAGGCCGTGTCACCTTTGATTTTTTGGATGAGCCGCCAAATCCGGCGCTCTTGTTCCGCTTGACGCTAAATGAGCTCATGTCGTCTGTGCTCTCCGCCGTATTTCGCTTCATTCCACGCTTCTTACCACCAAACCCAAACTTGTCATTCTTAAGCTGACGCTTCTTACCAGGTACACGCTTGTTGTCCTTGCCTCTTTTCCCAGATGCAGATTGAGTGTGAGCATCATCTTCAGAATCCACATCAATCTCAAAACCATCGTTATCTCCCATGTCGCCACTGCGTAGGCGTTTTTTAATAGTGGCAATTTTATCCAGCGCTGCTTTCTTGCGATCCTCGCGCTCCTTTAGCTTCTCCTGCTGGATCTGCTTTCCATACTTCCGCAGCTCGCGTTGCTTTTTGGCTTCTTCAGAGTTCTGGATACCCTTCTGCTGTGAAAGCAATCTTTGGCGGATCTTGGCCATGTGCGTATCTGATTTTACCATCTCAGCAAAATAATCATCGGGACGCGAAAATGGCGCGCCTGCCTTCTGAATCTTCTGTTTTGCATGAATAACCGCCTCGATACCCTGTTGGTAGAATTTCAGCTCGCGGTCAAGATCATCTTCGGCTTTGTCAACTACAACAGGCGTAGTGCTGGTGATGTCACAACGCTGAATCCACGACAGCTTTCCTTGAGAGATCTCATCGCGTAATGCTGATAAGGCCTCTCTGTGGTAGGCAAATTCCTTCTTTGGTTGGGGTAGCAAGTCCTTTGATTGCAAAGCTGCAATTTCGAGGGCAGTTTCTTCCTCTTCGCCCATCAAGGACTCTTCGTACGTATGCTCGTCGTCTGACATAAGTGCCCTTTTATCTTGAGAAGAATAGAGAAAGAGATAGTGGTACTTTGGAAATAAAGTTGATTATATCAAACAAGAGAAGAGACAGGTCAAGGCATTATGAGTTTTATAATAGCAGGATACACAGAATACGCAAAGGTTTTTCATCCTCAAATCCCTGGTTAATCGATCAACTTTTTAAAGGTACCCATTATTTGCTGCGCTCAACAAGTTTATTATTTGTACAGAACGATGCTCGATATGTAATAAAAAAGTATATATTCTGAAATTAAATACGCGTGATATATTTTTTAAGCATCCACTCACCTACCTACATCAAATGTGTAAAAGATACCATGAAAGCTTCAAGCAATATGACTAGTTTGGAAAATATACTGAAGCGCCGTAACGAACGTGCGGTACAGTTCTTATCATCTATAACGACCAGCAATGCGACAGTAGACTCTAAATCGTGGCCCACTCGCAACATAGTACATGTTGGGAACGACTCGCTGGAGGCACACACAGAAACCTATGATAAAGCTGGCTTGGATTATCGAGATGCAACAGCAGGCCAAGCATTGGACAACATGATACAACCGTATATGCGGAATAATTCACAGACAGAGACACAAGAACCTAGTTTTGAACCCCATCAAAATAAAATAGACATGCAGTCACCGATGAGCAGGGGCGCTTGCGGCAGCACTGCTAATGGCGACTATCAATCTACTGGCGTCGTCAGGGCGACAGAGTCTAAGTATCCTAGAAGGATGTCGCAGGCTATGGTCGATCATTCTGATACACATGCTGAGACAGAACACTACGACTATAATTTGGAGAAACTTACACCTACATTTCCAACGGGGTTTTCGTCCATCAAGCCCTTTATTGGCAAAGGGGATGATCGATCCCAACGTCATGGTACAGGTACAGCCAACAATTGGTAAGTTTATAATCAGCACTCATGCGGGTAGCACCAGGGGATACAATGGCAACAGAACAATTGACAATGTTACACGCATAACAACGGCAGCATCTGTTGCTAAAACCTATGTATGTGCTACTATGCGTTGCCAAGTCTATTGACATAGGGACCAGACCGCCCCGACCAGTGCGACAAGGAAGGTAAGAGGTTCTATTACAAAGATCCGTGTAGTTATATGAGACAGAAGCATATTTGGTTATCAGCTGCTCAGTCCATTTGATTCTTGTCATTGCAATATTGTTTCTGTAGGACCAGTCATTTGCGTATCTCCTATATCCTCTACACACACTAACGTAAGTAAAAACCATTAAGACGCCCAGACGCGTCTATATAGATACAATATACGTGTTCTATGCCATGGGAGTCCATGCTATGAAACTTGGGTATATTGTGGAACATGTTTTATATTTTAATTTTAGGCGGGCATGTATATGCCCAATGACCATACCTTCCATCAAGAAGCCTTATTTTTCTCTATATGTGGGGCAAATGGCGCCCTGCTTAGCAAAAGGAATTTTGATAAAGCTGGCACTCTTCTGAGGCGCACTTTGTCTGCGACAGGCTGTGTTTAGCTGGACACTGGCATGGAATTGGTGCTAGTCTAGCGCGGATCCAACTCTATGTACTCGGCGCTAGTTGTTGGAACATGTTATGTGTCTGCCTCTTAGATTGGAAAGCATGCGCAAGTGTTGGTATTCGCCTTTTTGATCTAATCCAATGACATAATTGCGACTAATGTATGTGTGACTTGCCCAAACCCTTGTGGAAGCATTGTATAGTTTTGATGCAGAGCATGAGTCTGGAGAAACAAATGGAGATATCTACAAAGCCGGTGTGCTGGACGATCCATCACTTCAGCGCGGATTGCATAGAGCTGTTGCAGGCTTGACAGAGTACATGGGCACAATTTTTGAGAACGTCAGAGCAGACGACCAACGACAAGAGACTCCAGATCGCACGCGCGAGGGACACTTGGATATTGTCGCAGCTGGACCAACATTTGAGCAGATACGACGTCTAAGAGCGCATATGCTACGGGTAACGCGTGAACAGGATCTTGAGCTGTCGACAGCGGCCATCGGATGGGTTTACTTTGAAAAGCTGATTCTGAAAGGCCATGTTGTGAAGGACAATCGAAAACTGGTTGCAGGTAAGTACAAGATATTAATAATGTGATTTGATGACGGCAAGTCTTGTGTCGTGTGACCGAATGTAACACAAACATTTTCGTGAAGGCTTCAACCTATTTAATGGGCTTTTGACAAGGTCAGTTTGCTCTGGCTCAGACATTGAATATGTGTATTAGACATGGGGCCCTATTTTTAGTCTCAGCCTCTGACAGCAGCTAATGTGTAATGTGCGTTTTGTATATGGTGCTTGATGCGCATCCGCAGTTCATGTTGCTGCAATCAATGCACCTGTGACCAAGCACCACCTATTCTTTAAATTACACCATCTGCAAACCACCCAACAGCATGTCAGTGGCACATGTGTGCAGTACGTTGTCTTTATAGCACTGCTGCGTTGTCGGATGATTGGGAGCATCATACCACCACGGTGGAATCTTCACACAGGCAACTGAAAATTGCATATTCTGCTGGCTGCGGCAGTGAGTTCACGGCTCTTGTTTGTTTGAGGAGGAGTTGTGGACGCAGTTGGTCATTATTCCCATTTTCTTATTCCTGCTGGAGCTTATTGCGTTGCCGAGGGCCATGCTTTGAATCTAGAAGTTCATTCTCTGTACGAAATTCTGCACTCGTACAGTATTTACCTTGAGTCATGCGAGCTTGCCGTACCGCCATGAAATTGGCAACTGCAGAGTCGCAAAAGTGAGACAACCGCCATCAAGTTCTTGCACTTCTTGATTATCTTCCCCCTTTCCCATTCTTGCAGAGCTGCGGATATTAGCAACACAGTTTCTTTCCGCAAGCAAGTGGAAGGGTAGCAGGAACTAGACTGTGCAGAGGCAAATACGTACGCGAGCTTCAATGTATGCAGTGTAAATTTTATTTGCACAATTGTTTATTTGAGCACTGGCTCCAAATTCGGCAACCTTTTCTCATCAACACGGGGGGGGGGGTCGCTTCAGCAACTTCTTGTCTGTGTGCTGCTGCCGCAATCATCATCCTTCCTCGCATTCTTAGATGTGCACATGCTGCAGCTGATATGTACTTGTGTCTCTATGTCACTACAGCGTCTGCCGCTGTTGTTTGCGGACAACCTCTTAGTTGTTCATATGCCGTACAATAAATGATTTCTGCCCGTGCATACAATGAACATGGCGTGTATTTTTTGCTGCTGAAATAACCCCAATATGCCTTCTTTTGTAGCTGTCTGCCTGTTGTTGGCATTGAAAATCAATGAAAGCCGCGAGGTCTCCATTTCCCGGTCGCTTCAGGTAAGCATCTGGATGCTTTGTCAATAATAGATCTTTCTTGACAAAAACTACCTGCAAATGCTTTTACAGCTGGCCCGGCCTTTACTTGGCCTCCGCCCTAAGTATTTGCGCGCCTATTTCTCTTCCTGCTCTTCCTTTGCTTGGTCCACGTGCTTTTTATGCATACGTACGTTAGGAGGTTGGACAAACACGGGATATTTGTCTTGCGCTTCCAATTTGGGCATCTGTGCTGTATGCCCATTACCCTGCCAGAAAATGGCGCATCTGTCAAGGCTGCTACATTGTAGTATGCAGTGTGCCTGTGCATACCATGCAATGGTGCCTATGTCTCTACATGTTCCAAGCTGGTGCCTTCTCTTTGCCGGCCTATTTGCAATGCCCGCATACATCATGGCCTCCATGCAGGCACTCTGTATGTTCTCACTCAGCACACGCGCATTATTCGCAACTCCATCTCGCGAGATTCCGCCTTGGCCTCTGCCCCAATGCGTAGCTTATAGCAGCCTGTTTGAATCATGATACAACCAGCTTCTGCGTGCGGCTTGTCATTTAATGTAAAGTCTTTCATTGTTGCTCAAACACTTATCCTCGGCTAAAGGACATTGGCATGCACAGAAGCCTCTGCTTATTCCTCATTCTCTTTATTCTGGCTTCTCCATTGGCATGCTGTCCTACTTGCATCACAGTGACCTTGTCATCCACTAACAGACGAGGCTGTTCTCCATTTATTTTTGTCTGCAAATCCTGTGTAGGCAATACAGAGGCGTTTCGAGGTTTCAGCGAACTCTATTCTGGATGAGGAATTCACGGTCTTTGCAGAGCTTGACTTTTCGCTCTGGGTTCCGTGCCGCGAGTTTATGCCCCATTTTCTACGCATGTTTGAAGCCACTGGTAAGTACGAGCTACGTGAATATTTTTTGGTTTCAATGCTGCATCTAGAAAACTATTACTTATGCCTATCACCATGTTGCTTGTGTAGGGTCATACAGAGCCTTGTCGGACTATCTGGGCAATGTCACTTTCTATGCCTTCAAGGACAAGCAAGACAGCACTTGATTGGGTGATTGATCAGAAGATTAAAGCTTTTTTTTTTTTTGCTTGTGGTACATCTTACAGTCTTCTCTTCATCGCCTCAGTATTTCTTCTCTCCTTTCGTATATTCTATAACAAACAACAATAGTACTACTTTTAAGTAAACACTGTAGAGGATGGGACCGTCTAAGCGTCGGATGGATCATATAGCAAAATCATTGGCAAAAAAGAAAGCCAGGGTGGCAATAAAGAAAGCCAGGAAGGTCTCAAAAGAGGAAACAGTTCCGACAACTCAGCATGTAGATACACCAGATCTTTTATCTGAGTACAAGGAAAATGCTGAGGATGGTGAAGAAGAAGTCGATCTATTGGAAGAAGCCAGCGCGACTGATGAGGATGCACATCCCGTCAGCGCGGATATAGAACATCATACATTTTGCAACAAGAACCACAAACATACCTCAGGCATGGTTCCAATTGCTCCCAAGGTTCCAAGATCCGCAGAAGAACGCAGCGCGACGTCGAGGCTTATTGTAGTTCTTGAAGGTGCATCTTTAGATACCTACAAAGTTGGTAAGGGCAGGGAAGCAACATATCGGCTGCTCAATTGCGACGAACATCAGGGAATACTTGCCAAGCTGCACAAGGATATTGCTGGGGCACGTCCGGATATTACACACCAATGCCTGCTTACGTTACTTGATAGCCCGCTGAACAAGACAGGCCGATTGCAGGTGTACATACACACCACGAACGATGTCCTGATTGAGATTAGTCCACAGGTACGCATACCGCGTACATTCAAGCGCTTCTCAGGCCTTATGGTGCAGCTTTTGCACAAAATGTCTATTCGCTCCTCCAAGACCAACGAGAAGCTTCTAAAGGTGATAAAGAACCCTGTCTCGCAGTATTTTCCAGCAGATGCGCTAAAGTTGACCTTTTCATATGATGCGCCTACTGTTCATCTACAGACGTGGTTACGCCAAAAGTTAGGGGCCCAGCAGAACATTGTTATCGCCATTGGTGCAATGGCGCATGGAAAGGATGACTTTGCGGACGCCTATGTTGACGAAAAGATTGGCGTCTCAGAATATCCGCTGAGCGCATCCCTGGCTTGTGGAAAGCTTACATGTGCATTGGAAGACATCTGGGGAATTCTCTGAACAACGGCGAGTAGACAGTTGTACGTGCATCGGATGAAAAGCATTCGTCATATATACACTTTTTTGACGCGTACGACACATGCGCAGTAGTTATCCATTGCCATATTCTTGCTTTGTATTGGCGTAAAGGTTTTTTAACAGAATCTAGAAGACTATTTTAAGTAATCTTGAATGTTGTTTTGATATTTGCGGCTTGGGTTGGTTGCTGCTTTCCTTGCGGCGCTTGTAATGCAAATAAACTGGTGTACACTATCTGTAATTAACATGGTAACTTCTGACAATGGTAGTGGGTCGTCTCTCTAATGCCTTGCGTGTGTGGTGGTGGTGTAAGCACGTATTTTATATAATTTTCTTTTTACTTTATTTATAGCCAACCTTCCAATAAGGTCTACAATTACGTGTATAATTATTTCACCGACACTGTTTATGATACAGTGCTTAGTTGTTTCTGGGTGGCTTTTAAGCATTTGGTTTAATGTTTCTTTACCTGCGTTGCATAGTATTGCATTAGCAATTATTTGTAGTTAGTTTAAAACAGAAGAATGCAATAAAATATGACAAAATTTTTTCAGACAATGCTATATGCTAGGTGATGTTGCCTGTCCAATTTTATATATACAAACCAATCAAATGTCTTCAAAGCGACTGAAATTTGTTGGATATCGCACATATACTCATTTTACCTAGCGTTGTACATATACGGACATACGTAAGGACGGATAAAAAGCTTACAATATGCGTAAAACAGATTATATAGGAAGGAATAATAATAATAATAATAAATATGGCTCTATTCAATATAACTGGTATACCAGCAAAAAGCAATACACAGAGATAAGAAAAAGAAATGCTATGTGAATGAGTAAGGCAAGGGCGGTCCTTGACAGCGCGCTACCAAGGCCTCCAGCTTCGAACACGGCGGCCGCTATCCACCGGAGTCATCTTACGCGACTGGATGCCTGATCGTCTCGCACCATCGCTACCCTGTGGCAGCAGTGGCTGGTCTGGAAGATTCCTGGGGGACTCTGGGGCGTTTGAAGTGGTGCAATACTGCTGTGAAGAGTGCTTGAATGAAAACTCGGACAACGGCGTTAGATGGGGCAGAGAGTTTCCGCCTTTTCCCGAGGATACAGATATGGCAGCTGTAGCCAGCACGTCGATTCCTAACTTTGCGTCATTGATCTGGGACTCGGCGCAGTACTGGATGCCTGGTGGCAAGCACTGCATATCTGAGGATGGCAGGCAGGGATTGTTGCTTCTATCATGACGATTATTCCTATTAAAACTGCAGACGGCAGCCTGTCGATGCACGGTTGGCGGCTTGAGATGCTGCACATTAGGCATCCGCGGTGAATTCCCATGCCCTTTTCCAATATTCCTTGACACGCATGTTGTTGGCGCGGGTGAGGGTGATGTGTATGCACGCATTCTGGACGGGGAACTAGCAGATCCACCTTTTGGTCTGCAATGGCCGGGGCTATCTGCAGTAGCAAGCATGGCATGTATGGAAGGTAGCTTTACATCCGTTTCTCCCGCGCTTGTTGGCAACGTCTGGCAAGCCGTTGCAGAAATGCCATCGGCTCCGGTGGATTGGCCCAACGGTACACCTGCATCGGTAGTAGAAATCTCAAAATCACGATGCTGGTAGCCCCGAATTGGAGAAGAGACGCGTCCGCAATAGCTACGGCCCGGCATGGCAGGCAGGTACCGCAAGCGCGCGCTCGCCGAGATACTAGGCTCCGGGGCAGTGCCCTGTGTAGAGGAAGCAGACACAACTACTGGTAACCCGGAATAGGCGTTGGTACTGGTGCTGCTGTCAAAGGTTTTGCCGACACCTCGGTAGGACGAGACTGTATTCCGACGGCCGGCAGGTGGATGCATTTCCCCATTGGCATGCGTCTCAGAGGACCCAGAAGCAGGTACATTGTGCAATGGCCGGGTATGAAATACCTGCGTGCAATTGGGTGGCGATGCCGGCGGGGCCCTGTACATCATGGGAGCCGAGTCCAATGGTGGCGTTTCTCCCCTAGGCACTCCAGTATAGTGACATGGCCCGACCAGGCCAGGTTGACTCGGGTGGTGTGTCATGGTAGGCGTGGGCGGGATAGATCTGGAGAGTAAGGGATGCTGGGAAAAATAAAGGCCTGGTGGCGACAAAGGTGGATGTAGCTTTGCAGCAGACGTCTCGGGCGAGACCACGGACGTGCGATGATACCGATATGCATCCGAGTGATATGCTGGAGGCATGGGCTGCTGCTGTAGCGGAGACACGGGCGCAATTACAGGCGCGGGCGCAGAAATTGATAAAGGCATGGGTACGTTCAGACGTCCTGGCATCGCAGTTCCTGCCATGAGACCCGAGTTGTAGATTATTGCTGCATTTGTGCGTAGCTGTCGCTGCTGCTCAATTCGCATGCGATTATATTTGGCGCGGCGGTTCTGGAACCACACCTGCACCTCTCGGTTAGTCATTCCGAGTTTTTTTGAAAGCTCCTCTCGTATATCGTGTGTCGGTGTGTCTGTTTTTTCAAACACAGCTGTGAGCTCTTTAAGCTGCTCTGGTGTTATGCGCTTACGCTTTGCTTTTTTGGGTTCTGATGTGTTAGGCTCCTTGATGACTATCTGTGTGTAGCCACTGACCCTAGTTCCGCCACCACTATTACCTGCTCGAGACACATACGGTGGCATAGCATAGCCTCTATCCATGCTCTGGCTGTTGTTGGACATCTCACTACGGCCTCTACGATGGCTGCTGCCCTTATACTTCGCGAATAGTTATTCAGCTAAAATAACGCCAATATGGTATCACCAGGATCGCCTGCTCAAACACAAAGACTCGCCAAGCAGAATACCGATGACTGCCCTAGACTCGACAGCGACAATAAGGGTAAGAATAACAAACACAGCAGCAATAATAGTAACAGCAGCGGAGATGATGATGCAGTATTCTCCAGATGCCACACGCACGGCTGCTAGTCACTAAAAAAGACAGGGCAATCGCCAATATTAGACAAGTAATAAGAAAAGCGGTCAGTGTAATATAAAAAGGCAAGAAGAGTTGCCGCAGAGAACGATGAAACTGTAGATGCAATTAAAAAATCTGGCTTGTCGGAGTTTTTTTTTCTTTTCTTTTTTTTTTTTTTAGCCAGTCGGTGCGCAGGTGCAAGAGACAATAATGGCAAAAAATGAGGGGGTCGACAAACAGATTTGAAATAGTGAGAAATGATCTAGCTTCCACAACAATGGTCGTAGTCACTCTCAGAGCGCAACGAGATATTGGCTAGAGACGGGAAGCGGCAAGACAAGCGACTAGAATTAGCTACACAGAAAGGGTGTTCGTCGGAAATAGGCAAAAAGGGTTAGACAAGGAAAGCAGCAGCAATTTCCCTTCCCCATTTGTAGCGGGCATATTGACCCTTTTATCTGCTTGCTTTAATTCATTTGCCAGCCCCAGGGGCGCACCACGCTTGCAAGATTCATTATCGCTAATTCTGCAGTTCTTTCTAACACCCCCCCTTCGTGTACACCCTCCCCGCCGTCCGTGCCCCCCCCCCTCTTGGTGAGGAAAAACCGCCCTGGAGATGTGTGTGTCTGCGTATGTCTGTGATTTTTTTCTGCATTGGGTGTATTCGTCTCACATGTTTTGTGCCGCCGCGTCGAGGCGTGATTGCACATCTTTGTCACAGAAACGGCATATTGTGTTTTGCAAAAATATTGGCATTTAGAGAAATTTTCTGGCATCATTTGGTATTACAGGTTTGCGCCATTTGGGTAGTGCGTTTGCGTTGTGGGCAGGGCCGTCGTTTGTGCATAGGCGGAGGTGCTGTTAGCAGTGTGGTTGGCGTTGGTTTTTTGCAGTGCAGACTGACAAGCAGAGAATAGCCAATGGCAATTAGCCCTACCACAGGACATGCTTAGAAGTGGCAGTTGACAACGCTAGCAGTGAAAGCCAGCTAGATGCATCAAATGGCAGTCTATCCATCCACAGGATAAGAAACCCAACAAGCACAAACCGAGTATTACGTAATAAAACACAATACATAATTTTCTTTAAAAAGTAAATAGTTGCTATACGATTTGTTTTATGATGTTAAATACCCCAGTGTAAGGACGCAGGGACTAAGGGGCTGAAACATGGACGTGTATATGTATTAACATGAGACACTATTACCATGATTAAATGTTAACGTGTTGTTAACATATTTATAAAGAGGACAAATGTTAGTAGTAGTTTTATAGTGTTTTTAACAAAGACAATTTTAAAAATTCAACAATACTTGAAACACATTTTCCCCTTTAATATACTCAGATCTTAGTTCATTGTGTGTATTCAGGGCGTCTGGTTAGGGATCACTGAGATACTAGGGCGGAGCCCATGGGTCTAGCTTGCTCAGTCTAACAGTGACGTGCTTGCTGGAAAATCCGCCTATAAAGTGGCGCAGACTTGGGAAAGGTAAGGAGCCGGAATATTAGTGCTATGCACTAATTTGCAGTGTTCTATAGAATACTGAAAATGTTCTGAGGTCAGCACGCATCTGCAGTTCAGTTGGATTACCAATTCTTCTGTTAGAGAGCCCTGACTGAACACAATACTTTTGAGGTAAGTTTTATATGTTGTGGATGTATTTATTTATTGATGTACAACTGCTGCTAGTACGCAATGTTTTTCTACCGTTTCATTCTTTTCCACTGCCAATGCCAATCACACTGCCAACGACCTCTCCGACCATGCGCAAACAACACCTCCGCCCGCAACGCAAACACATTACATAATTGGCGCAAAACCTCTATACCAACTCCTGCTTAAGTAAATTTTCCTTAACGCTAATATTTTTGCAAATTACAGTAAAATGGCGGCAGTGATGCCCTATATAGAAACACATTGCTTGTAAAAAAAACCCAAAATGGACCGCACACCGTTGGTGTATGGCATGCTTGAGATGAAACAATAAATTTTAGATTGTGCCAGTTGTGTGCAAAACTAAAGACAGAATCAAAGACTATTGCGATAAAGAGATTTTGTTGACTGTCCGAAATAATGGCCTTGGGTTTTGTGCAGGCAGATAAATACAATTTTTCAAGAAAACTATAAGCATATCAGGAGGATAATGGCATTTGCATTAACCAAGGCAATTTTATGAAGACAAGTGGTCTTGCGTTGCAGAAGATACAGTCTCTACATAAATGGTGTGTGCAGTTAACGGACACAGTTTGCGTCAGTAGATAAGAGAAACCCCCAAGAAAGGTAGCAAGTTACTATTAGTTTTGAATAGACACAAAGGGAAGCGGATACTAGAGTAGATGATAGATGTTGGCATGGTGATAATACAACAAATGCAATGTAAATTATGCCATCCGTATCCCTGAAAAGGAGGATTTAGTTTTTGTGTGAAATCTTTAAAGACCACTATATTTATACGTTTATTTTGTTTGGGGTTCGCTCTGCAGGCAGTTTCTTCAGCTTTTTTAATGTCAGTCTGCATTTCTCAACCAAGTGTCTGTAATTCCGACACTGATATGGTGAGATTATCATATGCTTCACATAAACTTTTCTTGATGTCTGCTGGTATTGCAGTTGGGTTTTGGTTTATAAACCGCAATAGAAATGCTGAGTTTTCTCGTTTAACTTGGCTGAGCATCCGTTGTGAGGCTTGTGTTCAGCCCCAGGCAAACGCATCTGCTTATCGTCCCTGTATGTCTTGACATAGTTCTGTGCTATTCTGGTGTTTATTCCAGCGATTAATGCTATATTTATTTTTTCTTTCTTCGATAGCAAGATCAAATAACTTTACAATTCGCTGTGGGGTGTGTTTTCTGTATTGTCTTCCAGGTTTAGGTTTATCTTGTTTCTTTGATAGTGGGGTTGGTTGTTTTCTTTATGTTTTTATTGCTATTTCAACACTGGAATCGACTACTCAAAAATCTAACACTGCGTGGTAGTTGAAAAGCTACTACTATGTTGTCATTTTTCTTGATCTTTTCTTCTCAACTGGAAATGCAGACCAAGCCCGCTGATCACGCATACCAATTACGCACAAACGGTGATAGAAGGTATTAGCATCCTTTTCCAAATATTGGTGCAAAAACCCAATCGTGCGCTTGCCAAACAAGACGAGTCATCCATCCTTGGTATGTTGTTACTGACTGTGGTATCTTTATACCAAATGCCAACGCCATAATTGCAAAGCCTATGTTTGGGATCATTAATGGCGCAAAAATAATAGTGACGAGGAATTTTGCCACTCTCTGCCCAAGCTTTTTAGGCTCATATGGCTGGACCTCTTCAAGTAGTTGGATGTATTCTGGTGCAAGCCCGTGTTCATTGGCACCCTCAATGAGAATTCCGCGATAGCGAGGTGAAGGATGCAGCACCGCAGTTGTAATGCGTCGAGTACTGACAAGAGTTACAGCTCGTAGTGACATGCCATCATATGTTGTGCACTGAACCTCAATGAGTCTGTAGCCAACATTTGGATTTCCGCTGCCGCCCTCCGTATTGACAATGTGATCCATCTCTTTTTGTGTTATTAAGAAGGCAACACCATGAAGTGGTCCGTCAACATGGGACCCTCCTATGCTCGTATTCAATTTAGAGCTACCAATATCAGTTTGTAGTGTACTAGTATTTTGCGTCTTTGTAGTGGTAGCACTGGTTTCTGGTACAACCGCGCAATCATTGTCCACACATCTGATAACACCGAACCCAGGTTCCCAATACGGAAGTCCCTCCATCTCAAACGTGAGTTGGTAGTTGGAAACAGTCACTGGGAGTGACTTTACAGGATATACATGCCGTCTTCCAGACAGTACCTTGCTACTCATGTTGGAGCCGTATCCTAGAAACTCCAATCCAAAAGCATACATATACATGTTTAAACTTTAATTCTCAGAAACATTAGCTAGCATAGTCCAACCTTTGTCGCGTACAATACTAGCAGGCGCAGATAGTATTGTGGAAGGCGCATTTACTTACCAAGATAAAAGATCATGTCGCGTTCATCGTTATTGCTTGATGCCACTAGAGGCTTTTCATTGTCCTTGGCATCGGCCATCCCAACAATGATCACCTTTTTTTTTGCGGGGAATAGAGTACCAAAATGCAGGGAAATATGCTCGAAGAATGAAGTAAACTAGAGCCCTTGGCAAGTGTTGGGTCTTTTTAAATATAAATTTGAAGCAATCAAAGAAGCGCTGGCGCTTTGTAGAGACCTCGGAACGCAACCGAGAAGTTTCCGAGCGACAAGAATGACAAATCCAGGGACGGCGCTTCCGAGCTCCGTCCGCGTGGTTTTATTAAATCATGTGATCTGATTGCAGCATCTAAATCTGATCATATGGGCAAATTGGCCTCTGGATAGTTTCAAGTTTGCTGCTCATCTTTCCTGCCTGCGTGTTATAATTTAGCTCTTGTATACATTATTTGTCGGCTTTGATTCTGTCGTACCTGCAGCAGAGTCGCGCTGGTGCCTGAGGCGCAGTGCCACGGCAAATGACCGCCAACCCGCTTCAACAGGCCAATGACGCAGACTCAAATTCAGAACAGGGCGGAAATGCAACATTACAGCAATCAAAGATCTCACGGAAACAAGCAGGCGCAGTGGGTGCCACGGCATCTGCTGTTCGCGGGCTTATGCTTCAGCCGTTATATTTGTGGTATCGAACTCCATTGAAACTGTTTCGGCCACTGCGTGTGGATTACTTGGCAACAGCACGTGCGTTGCTTCCACAAGAGGTACTGTCGCAGCGCATAAGTTTGCGTGGATCAACCTTGGGAATGATTGCAAACGCAGTAAGGCAGCGGGGGTGGTCGTTTGTACCTCGCTACGTATTGCAGCCAATGTTAGCAAACTGGGCAGTGGGCTTCGCATTGTTTACAACATATGCCGCCACACTTCCAAATGCGTATGCACGGACATCCAGTCAATACTCGATCAGCAGCCGTGAGAAGCTGCCATGGTATCCGCCATTTGTAGCAGGTGCTGCAGCGGGACTTGCGCAGTCTGCGGTGGCTACACCACTAGACTCACTAAGAGTAAGATTTGAAGCAGAGGACATGGTAAGTGGTAAATACCATAGCTGGTGGGGGTTTGCGAAAGACCAGATGGCCGAGCTGGGACCGCGCGGGCTTTACCGCGGCCTGAAGCTTACGCTGGCCAAAGACATTGTCGGATATGCAGGATTCTTTGGACTTTTTGAGCTCTTGAAGAATGAGACCATTGACCTGTACCGTGATCTGGTCCGGGTTGCATGTACAGCAGAAATATTTGAGTCAAACTCTGATATCCATCGACTTACTAGGGTTCGCATAGCTGAGCTGCGGCAGTTGCTGGATCGACAGCCAGAACTTGCAGAGGAGCGAGGCTGGATGTCGCAGAGCCGGGTGTTTGTTATTCCTGTGCTTCTACTTCCACCGGTTCTCGGAAAGCCAGCATGTGTTTTATTTGCGGGAGCAGTTGCAGCATTAGCATATCAAACTATCGATTACCCATTTGAGCGCTTTAGGACTCTACTTTATTCGGAGATTGCCAATGGAGAGATAGTGCAATACACCGTGGCCCAACATTTTACTCATGGTGACAATAGTGGTAAAGGCGGCGTGTTCACAAAGTCTCAGCCAAAGCTGCCTATCACAGAGCTCAAACCCTATAGAGTGGCATGGAAGTCGCTAGTTGACACTGTCATTCGAGAATATCCGCACCCCGTTCAAAGCAGAGTCTGGAGTACGATGCTTGCAGTGCGCTATTTGTACCGAGGGTGGTTGGGGGTTTCGCTGCGCTCAATACCTGCTGCATCAGTGGGGCTACTGGCATATGAGCTGCTTAAATCTTCCCTGTAGATTAAGAGGGCTACCCCCAGCTTTAGGTTCATGTGAACGGAACCCAAAACCTTTTGACAATATTACTTTAGTGAAGATTTCGTTGAGTGGGTGTTGCTGGTAAATATTTGCAGACGGATTTCTTTTCTGACGCATTGTTCTTTCTGATTTAAATCAAGTTAACTTTGAGCGTATGTGCGATAGATCCATTTGACAGACTATTAGCAGTGTGAGATACAAGTGCATACAATATCATCAGATAATGTCCTTTAGATTCAACTTTAGTAAGGGAGATGAAAGTCAACACCCTACTGAGGCCACAGATTGCAAATCTAGGGACATAGTTACCGAGGTTTGCGAAGAAGATGACAATGCGCCTTGCGAGATTGTTCCGTTGTCAATACCTCGTGTTCCTAGTATAATGGTAGATGCTATTTACTACAATAGCGGTCGGCTATGGAAGCGCCAGATGGATGATGTGCAATTCCAACTTGCACAAGAGGATTCTATGGACGGTAGCAGCAGCAGTGCCGTTGAACAGGTAATAACCTCAGACGGCAGCGTGAAGGATGTCATTCGAGGTGTCTACGAGGGGGGGCTTAAGACTTGGGAATGTAGTCTAGATCTTCTAGAGTATCTTGCGGAACATGGCGCTAGCCTTGGGTGTTCGGCGAAAAACCTACATGTGTTAGAGCTTGGATGTGGTACAGGCCTTCCCTCGTTGCACGTTCTGAAGAATATGCCCAACGCAAGTGTGTGCATGCAGGACTACAACCGCGATGTTATAGAGCTGATCACCATTCCAAATGTGCTTGCAAATACTGCACTTATTCCCGATAGCCACACTACAGGTGACAGTATGCATTCTAGCAACAACACTGAAGCCTGCGAAATTGATATAGACTATCGGCGCACCAAGGTATTATTTGGAGCTAATATTGATAAAACTGTTGGGCAGCGCGAGCTGCCGGAGCTTACTGCCAGCGAGGCAGAAAAGGCCAACACGCTTCTTCTGCGTAGCACGAATATCGCGCAACGATGCGAGTTTATTTCTGGAGATTGGGCTAAAATAGAGTCGACAATGCGCAATCAAGGTCGTGAGCATGCATTTGACCTTATTCTTACAAGCGAAACAATCTACGACACTACGAGCTACAAGAAGCTTCATGATCTGCTTGCATGCATGCTTGCAAGACCTGTTTCTAACTCTAGTGCGGATGACTTTTCGGTGCCAGCAGTGCTTGTGGCGGCAAAATCAATTTACTTTGGTCTCACTGGATCTGTGCTGACTTTTGTCCAATATGTTCAAAAATGTGGCATTTTCCACATTGAGAGTGTTTGGCAAAGCCGTGATAGCATGAGTCGGGAGATTCTTCGCATGACTTGGAAGGACAAAACGAAACGCTAGAGTACGCTGTGTATTTACCAGCCGTTTAACCGGGAAGTACAGATTTGGTAGAGTAGTATTTTAAGTAAAGTATTATATAGCCAATATAGAGTTAATAAATGTCGATTAGAAGTACGTGCGCCAACAAGTCCTCAACTGAATCTAAAGACGTATATTAAGAAAGCTTATTCCTAAAAGCAGCGATTACTATGAATATTGTTGTTGTGATTTCTGTGTCATGGACAGCTTGCTGCTTCTCTTGCAGTACTTGTAATGTCAATAAATTGGTGTAAACCATCTGTAATTAACATGGAATATTTTATCCAAAGTATTGGATAACCATTATAATGACTTGTTTGTGCTGATGCTGAGTGTATTATCTTGATACAACTTGCTTTCTACTATCCTTAATGCAAAACCCCCAGTAAAGTCTACGGTTACGTGTATGTTTATTTCTCTGGTACTGTTTTAAGACATAATGCTTAGTTGTTTCTAAGTTGTTTTAGACAATTAATTCTATTATTTAAAATTTCTTTGTGTTAGTATTGTATTAACGATTATTTTTATTAAATGGTTGAAGGTAGAAGAAAGTAATAAAATATGTCCAATATATTCAAACAATGCTATATGCTAGATGATGTTACCTGACTAACTTTACTTTTCATACTAACCAATCTGACATTTTCAATGTAACTGAAATTTGTCGGATAACGCGCATTCACTCATTTTATCTAGCGTTTTTCATGAATGGATGGACATAAGCCAACAAAATGCGAAAAACATTATATATAAGAAGAATTAAACGCCAGTACTATAGTCAATATCCATTTTCAGCTATAGTAATGCCTTTTAAGAAGTGCCACTATATATTCTCGGCAAGCAAAGCCTCTTATCTGCTGAGCCCCACTTTTCTGCGCAAGTGGGCGTGGCAGAATGTATCTGTCGACTAAGCCGTCTTTTCCGCAACCGGAAGCGGTTCTATATTATTTTATGTTTTTCGGTAAACAGAGTTTGGGTTCTGTACGCTCTTTCTTCGTTTCGTGACCTCTGTCTGCATGTATAGGTATTAAGTCTACTTTTAGAAGCTCTACTATCTTTTATTTGACCTTACTTGGCCTGGAATGAACAGAATATCACTTAGCAGACGCGATAAATGGCTGATAGGTCTGTCAATCATACTGCCACCGGTAGCAACCTATCTTAAATTTGGCCGATCACAAACGCTTACTACAAATTGCCTGCTTACGACATGCCTCTTAGTGCCTGGAATTGTTCATGCAATTCGATCAATCCACAGCTACCCCAGTGTTGTATTCAGTGCTGATACCGAGGCCAAAGCCAAAAAACACTTCTCTGCCCGCGATGACAGTGTCATCTGGGAGATCCCACGCAACCACTTTCAGAGTATCAGTGATTCTATGCGGATACTCGAGACTCGAGGATTGATACTTCAAAAAGAGCCAGTCCGAGTAAAGTCCTTTGCCGGTTTCTCGCAAGCCCAGAGTTCCAAGCTCCCAAAAACATACTCCAATGATGGCATAAGTGGTGCTTACGTTGCACACATGCATGGTTATGCACCATTGCTTAATCCGGGATACGGTTGGGGCATACCAACAGCGAACCTGCCATTAAAACCTCCCTGCACGTGATAACCTCAAGCAAATGTGCCAATTATCTTGCCACGCAGGGGAAATAGGGGACTGGAAAACGCAGTATTACATCTTCCATTCTGTCACATCGAACAATGTCTGCAACGCGTGCAAATAACCAGTTGTAAAGCCAAAGTCACCATCGCCAGTGTCCCCCCCCCCACTCACCGCTTCTTTATATAAAAAAACAGCTTCCATCACTACCACGCCTTCTTTTCCTCTTTCGCTGTCTTCAAATATCTTAAGTACAATAATTCGTAAAAATCATCTCTGTCGACACCAAACAACAACATTCAACTTGCCGGTTCTTGCCATCATACAGATTCACAAGTCATCTACAATACCTACTGTTACCAACAAACATGGCATGCAGAGACGCTAGCGAGGTCTTGTTGCTTATTCTAGCATTCTTCCTCCCGCCAGTCGCGGTGTTTATCAGGCGTGGTTGCACTGCTGACCTTCTTATCAACATAGGCCTGACTATTCTCGGATGGATTCCCGGTGTTATCCACTCGTGGTATGTCATACTCAGGTCATCGCGCCACCATGGCCCACCCGCGCCAGTGTAGATAGCAGACGTCGTTGTAAGCCAGTTGCACTGACACGCTTTGCATTGCGAGAGGTTATCGGAATAACTGCATATTATATTGGGCTCTATCTTTGACGCGTTTTTTACAACTATTTTGAATACTTTTGGAAGTGCTCTTTACAATATGAAGCTGTCATGTTATCATTGTAATTAGTGGTTTCAGAGCAGAAAGAAGGCTGCTAGGCGCTTGTGCTTTCCAGGCTTAAAACTTTTGCTGACATTGTCATGTTTTTTTTTTTTTTGCAGAGTACAAAATATATCTATGTTAAAAAATAACCGTAGAGTGTTATGCGTTTTGGCGCATGGACCATTTATAGACTTGAAAGACACGAAATCCCCAACTTAAACGCCTCTTGCTCACTCTGCCCTACATCAGCTGCCAGTCGATCGAACCGAGCCGAGCTGGACGCGACTTGGCAAATCAAGGGAGCGAAAAGAGATGGAGAAAGGCAAAAGTCCGCGCTTAGTCGTTTTGAAGTTGACTTTCCTTTTTCTTCACTTCAACATAACGTTTGCTTGCCTTGGTCATTGCTTGTCATCCTTTTTACTGCACTAAATCCCGCTGTTACTGTGTTTTCTCGCTCTACTTTTGGCGCACTACAGTTTGGCGAGGTTGTATTTGGTCAGCAGCTAGTACAACTGTTGTGACTTTGGCCGTACCTTTTCTACTGACGAAAAATAATTACGTATTCTTCCTGCACACATGGAGCCCTCAGATATTGTTCTTCTCGTGCTTGGCGTAGTGTGTCCGCCAGGTAGCGTTGCGCTGAAGCGCGGCCTTAACCGCGACTTTATCACATGTGTTGCGTTGACTCTTTTTTTCTGGATTCCAGGTAAGCTTTAGCAGTAGTCGCACCCTGTGGCAGTTGTCAACTTGTTTTGTTATTCTTTCGGAGCACTGCTCTATACTATGCACAATGTAACATTGGGTGCAACAGTCAAGCTTGGAGAAAGGGCAGCAATGTTTTGGGTTGTATGCTCTAATATTCCATCCCTGCCACACAATGGGTTTGATGCTGCTGAAATTGTAGGGATTGCATACAGCTGGTACTTGATATTCAAGTATCCGCTGGAGAATTTTTGGAAAAGAGGGCCATCAGGTCAATATCTGTCCATCGAAGAAGGGCTACGCCGCCAATCTATAAACAGTCTAGTCGTTTCTGACGAGGACCCTGCCTATCACAGTGAAGAAGATGCCTCGCGCAGCACAACAATGACGTTTGAAGCCCCTACACCCCAACAGCATACACTGCCATCGCGGTCATCGCGGGCAGGAAAAGGCAAGAGACCTCGCCGCAGTCGCAAGAACAGTACTGCTAGCACGCGGAAAAAGTCCACAAGTGCTTTGCACGAGGCTGCTAGGAACTATGCTCTACGACATCAGCACAGGCAGGACACTAATTCGGTTAAAAAGTGGTTTGTGGACCGATTCTACTTTTCGGATCCCACGCAAGTGCCGCCATCTTCGCAATCATCTTCTGAGCTACGTGATATTGAAGGCGCACAATAATCATAATACGTCAATAAGACGCCATATTCTCTCGCACTCTCCTGCTCCTTCTAATAGCACTTGGTCTATTAATATGTACAACTCATCGAGATAATCTAACAAATCTATATGCTAAGCAGTCTTCTTCCTAGCTTAAAGTAGTGATGACTGCTCCGAATGTTGTTGTCTTTGTTGTGATATCTGCGTTTTGGGTTGCTTGGTGCTCTTCTTGCGGCGCTTGGTAGGTTTTTGTGGCTGATCAGCACAAAACGCAGCATTACCACGCTGGAAACGCTGAGAAAATCTCTTTCCCTTGTGCAGGCTGAATAGGATATGCTGGAAGTTTAAAAACGGCAGCATCTTTGGAATTCCAATGCTATATGCTAGATGATGTTGTTAGACCAATTGTACTTTTTATACTACCCAATCAAATGTTTTCTAAGCAACAGTAATTGTTGGATATCGCATATTTACTTATTTTATTTAGCATTGCCCATGGATGGACAAAAGCTAATCAAATGCGTAAAACAGATTTTATATATCGGAAGAGTTTTCTAATATGACGCTAGAAAATATGTGTATTTATTGAATTCCTAGCTGTCAGCATGCTAGAGTTGTGGCCAAGCAATCATTCGTCCAACGCCACCACATCAGACGTTGACAGAAAGAAAGTACAAAGGCGTCAAAGCTGATTTACTCTGAGAAGCATGATAGAGATATCTGAGCAGAAGAAACGGAACACCTAAAGATATCCCTACCCCAGCCATCCACAATAAGCTTCTGTAAAAGTACAAAGAATCCATTTCTAGCGAACGTTCAACGCAATTTCCAAGCAGACTATAAATATGTAGTCAGACAATAACCATCCAGCAATCATATGTATGGGTTTGCTATCGCATCTACTCTTTTTTGCAAGACGCATTAGTGTCTTAACTTGTCTCAGTTCTCTTTCCAGTTATGCTTGCAGGCCATGTTGCAGCACCGATAGAATATGGTCATGG
>JANBTM010000236.1:6643-21719 GCA_027578695.1 Coemansia sp. RSA 1365 | reverse complement strand
CCAATAGTTTTCTCAAAAACAGTATCCACGTTGGGTTTGAATTCAACCCTTCTTCTGCTCTGGTGCTTCTTCTCGCTCACTGTCAAACTCAAGCCTTTGTAAGCTTTGTCTTTTAAAAACGCTAGTTCTTTACCTTCCCAGAAGAATGCAGCGTGTTATTCGAATCACACAGTTTACACTTGCAGTTGTTGTGTTCTTGGCAGCAACAATTGCAGCCGAGGAGCTGGAAAACGCGGTGGGTGAAAGACGTCCTTCCGGGGCACAGGTACCAGCGGATTCAGAAAAGCGTAACGTTGTTAAAGTCAACTCAGCAGCTCCAGAACCCTCACTTTCTAATTACAAACTAGAGCTCCTGCTGGTTGTCCTTGCTGTTGGGATGGTGGCCAACTACTTTCGTGGATCTCAGCAGAATGCGGATACTGCCAGGGCCTGGGAGGTACCGATCAGCCAGGTTTTGCACGCCAACTTTAGCCTTGTGGGGGACGGGAGTCAGGTGTTAGAGCGGGATAGTGCTGCTGACATGCTTGTGTATGCAAGTGGACGGCGTCATTGCAGGTTTGCCCAAGGACACCTAATGCTGAGAGCTCGCCAGGATCCGGTAGCGTTACTGAACAATCTTGTAGCAAATACCCATGAAAGAATGGAGATTGAGGTTACTATGAACGACGATGCCTTCAGTGGGTTTGTATTTGCGGCTGTTCTTCGCAGACGTGCCAAGGCTGTCGGCCGTGATCGGTACGACATTTGCACCTTTGCAAAGGTTGCCACCAACGACAAGATCTCATCAAGGTTTGTAGTTTTCAGCGAAAGTGCAGATGCCACGGCACAGCTGCTTGACTCAGGTCTCGAAGAGCTCTTAAACGATGACGATAGCTTGCTTGAGGAGATCTATATCACCGATTGTCCGTCAGAGAAGCCTGAGACGCACGAGTTCAAACGCGACAAAAAGTTGTTGGCCGCGATCCGTCTGCCTGCGCCCACAAGCGACGGGATCAAAAAGGTCCGCGAAACGCTGGAATTTGTGTTTTATCTAGTTGATTACATTGCCGAGGCCATTACGCTACGACCAGAGTCAGTCAGAAAGCTGACCAAGGCACGCGAGGAGGCATTCAAGGAATACGCGCGCCTGGCCGAGCAAGAAAAACAGGAGGCATTGGCAAAGATAGTTGCTGACAGGCGGCGCGCAGAGCTCGATGAGGTTGACAAGATGTCTCCTGATCAGCGACGTAAATGGGAGGAGAAAGAGCGCAAGCGCAAGCTTAAGAAGGAGCAGAGTAAGCGTACCCGTCGCGTGAAGTAAACTCATTTGTCCCTCCGACGTCACCGGCGCTAAAAAAACCATCGCATGTCCGCATATTTTAATTACAGCAGCCAGACAATGGGTCCGTGGTGCTCTGCCGGTTTGGCTGACGTGTTGCCTGGAAAATTTTGTTTACCAGCTTTGGTCTTCTGGTCAAAATTAATAGCTTTATTATTACTGCATTGCTGCCTTTGCTCCCCTTAACAATCATACAAGGTATATGTCATAATAATGGCCGTTGCAGACATTTAATTGTCTTCTTCCAAGCTTATTGTCCATAACTGCTGGCTACATCAGACTCTTAATTTAGATAAACTTTTTTTCCATTAACATCTGGAGGTAGAAGACCTGCAATCGGATTTAATATAAAAATATAGTTATCAACATCAATATCATATATCTTTGGAAGTACTCAATTATTTTTCAACTGCTCAGCACTTTATCTCTTTTTTCTATAGCTCAATACTGCCGCTATGGAGAGTAAACCGGTTCTGTACATGTACTACCGCTCTTCCTCAGCGGCGCGTGTAAGTATTGC
This sequence comes from Coemansia sp. RSA 1365, assembly GCA_027578695.1. Taxonomy (NCBI): domain Eukaryota; kingdom Fungi; phylum Kickxellomycota; class Kickxellomycetes; order Kickxellales; family Kickxellaceae; genus Coemansia; species Coemansia sp. RSA 1365. Next base: position 19,881 of record JANBTM010000236.1, on the reverse strand, counting down.
ACTTCATTTAAAAGGCATTGAGTACGAGCCAAGACCCGTAAATCTTCTTCAAAACGAGCAGCTAGATGAGGCATATGTCGGCAAGAATCCCTCAGCACTTGTGCCGCTTCTAGTAATTGATGGATGCGAGCTCAGCCAATCAGTGGCAATTCTCGAGTATCTAGAGGAGACGAGACCAGAAGTACCACTTCTTCCTAAAGACCCAGTCCAGCGGGCTCATGTGCGGGCCATTGTTGGGACCATCTGCTGTGACATCCAGCCATTGCAAAACTTGCGCGTGTTAAGGACGCTGCCTGAGGAACAGAGACCTGAATATGCACGTGGTATTATTGCACGAGGGCTATCAGTGGTAGAAGCCATGCTGGAAAAAACAGCAGGCCAGTTTTGCGTAGGTGACGAGGTGACGTTTGCTGACTGCTGTTTAGTTCCTCAGCTCATAAATGCCCATCGCTTTGGCGTTGACATGGGACACTTCCCGCATATCCGCGCAATAGAGGCAAATGCGAGCAAACTCGAATCCTTTAAGCGGGCGCACTGGACAAAGCAGCCAGGTTGTCCAACTGAGTTGTTGAGTGAACTTATTCAAGCAGACTCGTAACCTCTCTGGTTCACGTGCAATTAGTATAACCCATACTAGCATTGTGGGAAAAACAAATAAAAGTAGTGAATCGACCCATTTTTTTTTTGGTGGTTCTAGTTTACATAAAAGCCCTCTCTAAAAATAACTACTATTTACTTGAGAAAAATACATTTCCTCTTTTAACTTGCACATAATATAGGCTTGTAATTTGAAAACGATATGCCCGAGGATTCTAACTGGTCAGAGCCTTTTGAGGAATTCTTTAGACAGGCTGGTTTGCAGCAATGCCTTCGAGCAATACAGCTAGAAACTCTTGTCTTTCCCTCAAAGACTCCAAATGATATCAACAATAGTTTAGGTGCTCTTATCGCGGGTATTCAAAGCTACCTAGCACGAATTAGAAATGCAGAGCTTGCAGAGTCACTGGATCGAGCAGTCGCAGAGGCTGTAGATACAGACATGGTAAATTCGACAGCCTCGGTAAACGTGTTGAGTAACCACAATCAGAATGGAAGGCCCGAGTTGTGCGCGCAGGATATTATACAGAATACGATGGACCAAGCACAGACGCGTGCAAAAATAGACACATTTATAGCTCGACAGCAAGAAGGCGTTGGTAACAGCAACCAGGAGGAATTTTTAGTAGAGCGCATAGGAAACGAGGACACATGTGCACGAACTGATGCAAAAGGAGTCAGCTGTGGAGTCAAGGTCCTGACAGAGTCTGTGCAGGGCGAGAAGAACTCACTGGACAAGTCGACTATTCCACGGCAAATCAGTTTGAGCGATGGTGCCAAGGCAGGCAGACCTTCAGAGGAAGTGCCGCTTAGCGGGCTTGAAGAACGTGTAAATAACATCCGTGATCACCTGAGCGTGGCGTTTGTGCCAGAGGCGGTCAGTATACACCGTCGTGTTGCAGCACTCGAAGATCGGATAATGCAGCTTGAAAGGGACTTTCCACCGTGGTCTGCAGAGCACTTTAACCAGCCATGCCGACGCTACGTGCAGCCACCGCAGCCAGTCGTGTACCGTGTACTTCCGCTGTCGGGTACGACACAAGCCACTGCGCCTGCCTCAATACCCGCCTCAATACCCACATCGCCACCTGTTTCAGAGAAACGCGTGAGCACTCCACGCCAACCGAAATCTCAGTTGGTTATTGGGAGTAGGCGTCCGACAACGCCAAAGCGAGCAAAAACGGGCGTACATGCCAACTCGCCGCTTGATTCTTTTGGAAGACCCATTTTCTATGCGTGCGGGCGTGGTGTTAATTCATCGCTCACCCGGTCTGTGCTTGCGCAGCTGCACTCGAGACAGAGTACGCTGCCGTTAACGCAAGAGCGTAAGTCATCTCCTTCTGCACCAAAGGACGAAGGAAGCACATAGTCACATTTGTAGCGGTTAGGGAGGTGGTTGCAATGTGCTGTTTTTAAAATAGCTTTTGGCGTATCAAGATAATAATGACATTTGTATTGGTCAACGTGTTTTTTTAGCAGCAAGTGGCATTGCGTTTTGTGTTCCAAAAGACACATTTTCCACACAATTGATGCGTGTAGTTAAAGCACCGTTTATGTCGGAAGACTGAAGAAAACCCCCCAAGAAACACAGCAAGTTATTAGTAGTTTTGAATAGACACATAGTGGACATGTCAATAAAGTAGTTAGTCTCAGCGTATACATGACGATAAAATATAACAAATGTAACTTTTCTTATGTCATCCGTAACCCCGTAAAATAGGTTTAGTTTGGCGTGGATCTTGTTACTCTTTCCGCTGGCGCTGTGCAGAAGGCCTACCCTCAGAAGCCTCATGACTACGGCTGCCTGGAGCCATGTACCCACTGCCATCTGGAGCTACCGCAAAGGCATTATCTGTTTTTCTTGGAAGCATAAACTACTAAGACACTCTACCTTGCTTTCACGAGATTTATCACAATGTGCCTAAAGTTTAGCTAGGTACCCAGATCAGGGTTAAAAATCCGCAGACATGGCTAACCGGTCATAGAGCCCACCACCCGTCCTATATAATTAACATTGTTGCGACGCAGTACAGCGCAGCAGGCAATGATTGGTCATTTAGCCTGTCTACCCAGCTGCAGAATTTCAGCTTCGGGGAGTTTCTGGTCTCTCTTGTTTGCAGTAAAGTCATCACGTCAACTTTCTAATCTCATCGATGTGGAAGACGTGGAAGCCCTGTATTGAAAGCACGTGGTGCAGTTTCTATGTGAAGATGTGTGTATGTGGTCCATTCCTGTGAATTAAATCCTAATTATAAGCATCAGATTCAGACCAAACTTCTGCCGTAGATTGCGTGCAAGCTTCACATACATGCACAGAAAGTTAATATTATTGTTTTGACTAAATTGAAAGCTCTGTAAAATAACTGCGACAAGCAAACCAATGTAATGTAAGATGAACTAACAGGAATTGTGCTCTGGATACCATCTTATTCCAGCTTATATGCGCCCCCAGGATCAGACCAAGAGGCGCAACAGATTCTGTATAGATGTCTTACCGGTTGCCTGGGCATCCTATTTATCAGATGTTTGCATGCACCATGGATTTACCTTAGACGAGCAAGCAACAACATCACATCTCTGTCTCGATATTCTATGATTTCTGCGCCACTTGTATGCATATTTTGACAAGTAACTTATCTACATTATGTTAACATCTAAAAAATGTATAGTTTTATCTCTGGTGGTGTGTTGTTATGGTTGCTCTTGTATTGACATGTTAACATTGTTTGATTATAGTATTATAGAGATCACATAAAAACTTATTAAGCTGATATATGTTTCTTCAAGCAACCAGCCTGGTATCAACAAATATAAGAGTTAAACAAAAGTGCTATTACTCCCGAGGAGTAGTATGCATTAAAATATTGCTTTCCTAGCTTTCTTTTTTTTTAATTATTTTCTTGAAGATTTTTGTGGTATATATGTGTTATCCATCATAACATATCCTTTCAGTTCCATATTGTTAGTTCAACCTAGAGTTCTTGTCCAGTAGCTCTCCAACTACAACAACATATATATTATCAGACGGTGAATGGGCTTTATGTACAAAATAGCTACCTCTGCAAGCATTGTAGTATAATCTAAAGAAAGTTACTGTATATGTATATCTAAAAATAAAGTATGTGCATGTGTAATAAAACCAAAGATAGCAATAGTGGCCAAAGTAACGCTGTATGTTTACAAATGTGCAGTGGTTATGCGACCAGCAAAGACAAGACAGCGGCCATCACGAACCACAATGGGCATGCCTGGATAAGAATAAACCTGCGCACCAGCATGGAGAATAAGTCTAACCATAGTATGCTTGGAAAAGTCTGACTGCTCACTGTATGCATGATATGGCATATCATCTTCTATGTGAACTATACGAGCAGGATAACAGGCAGATCGTATATGTACGGCCACATTTTGCATCCTCGAGATGTCAGCACCAAACATCGAGATTGTTGCTGTAAGCACATTTGACACAACACGACCAGCTTTTCCTAGTAGGTTTGCATCAAGTATTACCATTCCCTTCTGCAGCCGAAGCGCTTTGCGGGGTTGGATAGCCAGCGCTGCACTACGTCCGGCGCAGGCAGTTTCGGAGGGAATACGCAATGTATGTATCGATGTCACTTGTACATCGACAAATCTACCAGATGCGTCAGGGCCAATAATAAGCGGAGTGTTCGGAAATTCGCTGGCCGCAAAAACGCCTCTTCTCACCCAGCCAGTGGCGACAGAACCCACAGTGTCTATAGAATACAAGTGTTCAACATCAAACTCAAACAAATCGCGGCTTTTGGTGTTTATATCGGTGGGCTCAACAGAGTTGTCGCCGGCAAAGCTCGTACGAGCTTTCTCCAACAACTTGGTTAGCTCGCCAAAGCCTACAGAGCGCACGGCAGATGTAGTGAAAACAGGCACAACGCCCAGGCGCATCATATCCTCTGCAAGCAACGGGTGCTCAGTCGAGTTTGCCACAATGCACTTGGCACGTTCAGGTAGCTCAGTATCCAGCGTAGCTAAGACATTGTGCATCAGTGCCGAGAATGTGCTCTTCTCTGCGACGTCCATCTTTGACACAACCACCATCAACGGCATTTCAAGCGCGGCCGCCATCCGTAGGTATTCACGAGTTGTCGCTGAAATATCAGTGGTGTCGGCGGCAATGACTACACAAAATACCTGGGGAGAGTGGCCTGTAATTGCGCGGGCTGTTGTTTTAAGATGCTTTTCATGGCCACAGGTGTCGATAAAGGTAACCACGTGACGTGACCGCCGATAAATGTGCTCTGCGCTGCGGTTATTGGCGTAGTTCTGCATCTGACCCTCGGCGGTAAAGCCCACCGCACCAAGCGAGATTGAACTTGTACGCCCAGTCTCAAGCTCGTGGCGATGTCGCAGTAGGCTAACTCTTGCCTTTCCGCGGCCATCGTCGGACTCGCCGTACGTTAGGCAGCCCAGGACGGTTGACTTTCCTACACCATGGTCGCCCAGCACTGCAACTCGCAACTCTGTCTGAGACTGCGCATTACGCTGGGTCAGATGGACTTCGGCTACTACGCGATTACTGTCACCCGCAAGCAGTCGCCTCTCGACAGAAACAACACATGTATTATCCAGCTGCTCAGCCATTCCGCTAATCGTCGCTATTGTGTCCTGAAACTCCTTTTCCGTGATTCCCACAATGTCACCATTGTCGTGCACGCCCACAACATATACAGCGTGTCCATCGCCCTCTGCAAGTCTACAATAACCAGGCAAAGCAAAAACAGTGATAATGTAGAATCAAGCAGGTAAATACAATGCGCTTCCGATCAATTGCAGCGCTGGTCAGTGCACCAATGTCCCCGAGCTCCTTGGCCAACTTACAAATAACCGAATATTATAAATAATGCTTACCTCCACTGTAGCTGTGTTGCAAGATGCTTTGCGCGGGTCTCAGAAATATTATCGAGCTTGGTCTATCAAAACAGCAGATGTGGTGCCATATTACGCTCGTTCAGCTTACAAAGTGCTTATAGAAAAGTGCAGTGACATGGCTAATACCGGCCGTTTAGACGCATTGCAATCTGAGAGCAGCTAAAGCTAAATACCTTGTATTCTACATTTCCCGAACTGTCGAGCTCCGGCGGCAGCCTCGTAATATCTTCCTGAAGCACCGAAAGACTTCGGTCGCCGCCGCCTCCCTTGAGGCCAGGGGAAAATTCCTCAGAGTACATTGTGTCGCGGGTTGTCATTTCTGACCGACCCTGTTTCCGAACGAGGAGTTTATTGTAAAGCAGGCAGAAATGAGGAATACTAAATGGAAAAGCGACAGTGCAGAGTATAAAGCTTGACTGCGGCACAAACCAGTAAATTCAAAGATATTTTCTGCAGTACATGGTTGGTCACCACCGCTTTGTCCTTTTTGTTCTTCACTTTTGACCTCTTTCTTTGCGTTCTTTGCGTTTCAATTACGACGCCCCTTTACAAGGAAATTGCAACCACGCTGCAATGTCAAAGTCTGCCGAACCCAGCCGCAAGCGTCAGCGCGTTGAGCGTCGGCGGCGACAGCCTACGGAGGGCTATACATCGAGGCAGACGATGATGACGCGCTCACGCACGCGGTCAACAATGCAGCAGCCGTCGAGCCATACACAGAACGCAGTTGTAGAGCCAGAGGATTCATATGTGTCTGAGGATAGTGTCAGCAGCAACGAAATGAATGGAGAAACACTTGAAGCCAATAAAGCTAGTTGTGCAAACAGCAAGAAACGCGTAGAGGGAGAGTTGAGCCAGGACAACGCAGAGCTCGCGACGCGACACATATGCTCGCTTAAATCGGACCAGGATGTTATTGCCAAGCTTGGATATATATTCTCGGATCCGTGTGTGTTGGCACACAGCTTTCCACAGACCGATCAGGAACGGGTAGGCGACTGTCCTGTAGATATATTGGATGTGCGGAAAGCATACTCACATATCTCTCAAAGAGCGTCCAAGAAGGTACTAGCTGAGCTGCGACAGTTGTCGATAGAAATAATTGCAATGATGAGCGCGGACCCTTGCAGTGAGCACGACGATCTAGTTAACGCAGTGCTCATCCTTCTTGCCGACCCAAGAATTACAGAGTACGTGCAAGACGATGGTGTGCCTGTGTTTCCAGAACTCTGCAGTGTTATTCTTGGACTGCCGCCAGCACAGCGGACTGCGCTGATGCGATACTTTGCAACCGGCTGCGGTGCTACAGCGGCCGCCGACACAAGCACAGAAGCAACGGACGAAGCCGCAGGAGCACAGCCATGGGCTGGTGTGCATGCAAAACTGCCGGTTGCAGACGAAGTTATGAACTCTAAACCAGGTGAAAGTGCCTCATTTACATGGTTTGTTGGCATCTTCCAGCTGTATATATCCCAGGAAATGGAAAAGGCGGCGCAGCGCGCGGCACAAACAAGTGCGCCCAGCGAAGGAACAACACAGAAGGTCAGTCTGCATGCTGTTGGCGGCTCTTCACTTGGGCTGGCGGCGCAGTGCCTGGCACTAGTAAATGGCCATAACAACTCGAATGCAATTGTGCCGTATTCTGTATTCTACAATGCAGCCGTGAACGAGCACATGGACATTAAAGAGGAGGTTCCTCGCTTTCGCATGCCCGATGGTGTGTCGTTCTGCAGTTACCCATTCTTGCTTTCGCCAACCACGAAAAGCGAGATTATCCGCATTGAGAGTGTGATTCTGATGCGCACTGAGCTACAAGATTCGTTCTTCCGAGCCATGTTCTCTGGGGTCACATGTCCGTACCTGGTGCTAGAAGTGCGACGTGACAGCCTGGTGCGCGACACACTCTACCAGCTGGATCTGAAGCTCAACCAGGATCTGCGCAAGCAGCTGAAGGTGCGCTTTGTGGGCGAAGAGGGTGTGGATGAGGGCGGCGTGCAGAAGGAGTTTTTTCAATTGATTGTGCGTGACGTCTTTTCGCCAAAATATGGTATATTCAGGGCCAGTGAGAGCTCGCACTTCCACTGGTTCCGACCGCAGGCAGAGTCATCGCAGGACACGCTGGAGGAAATCCGGCTAACAGGGCAGCTTATTGGCCTGGCGGTGTACAACGCCGTGATATTAGACATTCATCTGCCACCAGCTATATACAAAAAGCTTCTGGGTGTAGCGGTGACAAGGGACGATTTGCGAAAAGTCGATCCTGCGCTTTACCACGGCCTTACGCAGCTGCTACATCTGTCGCCCGATGAGCTTGCATTTCTAGAGCGCACATTTGTCGCTGAATATGATGATTTAGGCGAGCTTTGCACAAAAGAGCTGATCCCCGGTGGCGCGCAGACACAGCTTACGGCAGATAACAGGGAGCTGTTTATCGACAGCTATGTGGATTTTGTTTTTAATACTTCTTGCGAGCGGCAGTTTGCCGAGTTCAAGAGCGGCTTTGATCAGATCTGCGGCACGTCGTACGTGCGCTTCATGCGGCCACAAGAGCTGGAATTGCTGGTCTGCGGGTGTTCCGACCTTGACTTTGCTGCGCTGGAGCGCTCAACCATTTACGATGGGGGGTATGCAAAGTCCACGGAGGTGATTCAGAACTTTTGGCACATTGTGCGCGAGTTTTCAGACGACCTCAAGCGCAAGCTTCTGTTTTTTGCCACTAGCAGCGACCGAGTACCCATCGGCGGCCTCAGTAAGCTACACTTTGTAATTGCTAAGAACGGTGGTGACTCTGATCGCCTGCCTACTTCACACACCTGCTTTAACGTGCTGCTACTTCCAGAATACGCTACTGTAGAGAAGCTACGCGAGCGTCTCTTGACAGCGATCCACAACTCTGAGGGTTTTGGGATGATTTAGCGAGTTTTCTAGTTCAACTGGTAGTCGCAGCCGTGAGCGACACTTCCCCATTAATTGGCTGGGCTTACACCTCCTCATGTTGTATGTCCTGTCGGAGACTTTTCATTAAATACACGCGTGGTGTGCGGGGAAAGTGGTCAGTGGCGTTACCATCCCAGACATTTCCACGTGGAATGCATGCTCGTGTAACGAGGCCACCAGACACATGCATGCAGGTCACACCCCCTGCATTGACTGCACTTGATCTTTCTTTAAGTCTCTTTGCAGAGAACATGTTTTAATTTTTAAAGTTTACCTGTAACTTTATAGCATTAGCCTTGTTGAGATTTATTGCTGACAGTGTGTTCGCTTCAGCGCACATATAAGTGGAACTCAATTTGTAAAACTTGCTTAGGTGTAGACTGATGATGTTATTTGGCAGACCTATGGTGGCAGCCTGGGCTATTTTGCTCACACATTTTAGCCAATCAGCACACGCAAAATGGGCATTTACACAGCAACCTGCTGAGGAGCGTGCCCATGCCTGCCAGGAACAGGTAAGCTTCTGTTACAATGCCTGCGAATCAGTAGCGCGCACCAGAGTAAATTTCTGCAACATCCGGACAATGGGCTGGAACTGTGCTTGTGATGACAAGGCAGCTGAAGCCAAGGTGCATCATTATGAGTGGCCCATTGCTGTTGCAGAGTGCCGTGCTGCGCTGAACATGTGTAACACTGGCTGTGCTTCGCACACAAATGGCAACGAACAGGCGGCATGCTACACCAGTTGCACGACAGACTATGCATGTAACACCGCCACCGCCCCGATGAGTGCTCTCCATGTGCAGGCAGCGGAGGAAAAACCCGCAGGCTACATCCAGCCTTTGGACGATAAGGACATTGAGCTACCCATCGGCATGAAGTTTGATCCTGATGTAGATAGCAGTCAATCACAGTCTGGAGACTTAGGATCTCTCCCAAAAATTATACCTAGAAATGGCAATGACTCTGCTGCAGGCTCATCAAATGGAGGCAAAGGCAAAAGTAATGGCGCATCTAGCAGCAATTCGCCAAATGACAGAAACAAGGCTGGTTCTGGTGGGCGTATCGTGTCGGCTTCATCGCTAGGACAGTATGAGCGACAAACCCCAGTCGTGGTAGTAGCACTGTTGCAACTCGTGTTGATGTCGGCATTCTTTGGAGTTGGTGAACTTTAGTTTTCTTATACATAATCCGTTTTACATGTTTTGTTAGCTTTTATCTAACTATTCGACTTACCACAGACAAAGGTAGTGCAGGTAAGCGTGCAATATTTGACAAAATTCAGTCACTTCTGACATATCATTAGCTTGTATAAAATGTAAAACTGGTCAAACAATATTGCCTAGCATACAGCCTGGTATGGAAGTATTGGATTTAATAAAGTTTTCTCACCTTTAAGCATACTTTATTAAAACAGATTGCTAGCAAAACACTACGGAGTTGTATTTGATAGCATATCATTTTACCGGTGTTGATAATATAATGACTTTTGCGTTTTTAGCACAAAAGTTGTGATAGTTGCAAGGCGCTATAAAAAATATTTATGAATATTTCCGTATAATCTGGGTCATTTTTAGGCAACGAACAATACCATGGAACCCCAAGTAATCTTAATTTGCCTTTCGTAGACAGCATTGGCAATGTTACTTCTTGTCAAAAGGGTACTCTTTGTCACTGGGGATACAGATAAACTGAAACCCTATCAGTCATTAGCTTTAAATATTTAAATTCTATCTTTGGTAATGTTGAAGCTGCTTAAATTCTTTGGCGCATAGTTTTATACCTTTGTTAAACCCCCAGGGTGTTTTTAGCACAAGAGTAATGTATTTCCCACTGATCAGCTGCATAATCCTGTCAAGCTTCGCAAAGAAAGCAGCAAGTAGTGCAAGGTGCAAACATAACAACAAAAACGTCCAGGATAGTCACTACTGCCTTAAATCAGAAACACGATTGCTTAACATATATATTTCGGATTTTGTTGGGAAAATGTGCATGCAAACAGAAATCTAGTGAACTTCATATAGCACCCCCACCAAAATTCACAGATACAACTAATCCAGTCACTCATAGTAGCTCAGGTAGCCGCCTCCTGCTGTATTGATCAACATGCAGCGACATGCAACAGAAATAACAAGCACAAAGAATTTCCAAAGTCAGCACCATAGCTTTATAATATGCAGAAGCCATAGAGCCAGCAACAATGTTAGCTTGGCAGGTCAAATAGAAAAGAATTAAGACAGCCTAGTATTCATCAACAACTTCGTCATCCGCAGAGTCCATGCCGACCTCTTCGTAATCCTTCTCAAGGGCAGCAAGATCCTCGCGAGCCTCGGAAAACTCGCCTTCTTCCATGCCCTCTCCGACATACCAGTGGACAAAGGCGCGCTTTGCGTACATAAGATCGAACTTGTGGTCCAGACGCGACCATGCCTCGGCAATGGCGGTGGTGTTGCTAAGCAAGCAGACGGCGCGGTCAACCTTGGCCAAATCACCATCGGGAACACAGTATGGTGGCTCCCTGTTGATGCCAAGCTTGAAGCCGGTGGGACACCAGTCGACAAAAGAAATGGTCTTCTTCGTTTTGAGATTGGCAATAACAGCATTAGCCTCCTTGGGAGTAACGTCGCCGCGGTACAGCAGGCAGCACGCCATGTACTTGCCGTTGCGCGGGTCGCACTTGACCATCTGGTTATTGGGCTCAAAGCACGCAGTGGTAATCTCGGACACGGTCATTGACTCGTGCAAAGCCTTAACGGAGGACGTGATAGGCGCATAGGTCGCCAGAGGGAAGTGGATACGCGGGTACGGAACCAAGTTTGTCTGGAACTCTGTCAGATCGACGTTGAGCGAACCCTGGAAACGCAGCGACGCCGTGATAGATGAGACAATCTGTGCAATTAGGCGGTTAAGATTGCTGAACGTAGGACGGGTAATGCCCAGGTTGCGGTGGCAGATATCGTAGATGGCCTCGTTGTCAACCATGAAAGAGCAGTCGGCGTGCTCAAGCGTCGTGTGCGTAGTCAGAATCGAGTTGTAAGGCTCCACAACCGCGTTCGAGATTCTGGGCGCGGGGTAAACCGTAAACTCAAGCTTGGACTTTTTGCCATAGTCAACCGACAAGCGCTCAAGCAGCAGCGCGCCAAAGCCCGAGCCAGTTCCTCCGCCGAACGAGTGGAACACTAGGAAACCCTGAAGTCCATCGCACTTGTCCGCAAGCTTGCGCACTTGATCTAGGGTCCGGTCAATCTGCTCCTTGCCCACTGTATAGTGGCCACGGGCATAGTTATTGGCAGCATCTTCCTTTCCAGTGATCATCTGTCCAGGATTGTACAAGTCGCGGTACTTGCCGTTACGAACCTCATCAACAACGCTAGGCTCCAGGTCAACAAACACGGTGCGCGGGACGCGCTTGCCATTATTGGCTTCATAGAAGAAAGTCTGATACGAATCGTCCATGTGGGCAGGAGCGTTGGGGTCCAGGAAGCCATCAGGCTTGATGCCGTGCTCCAAGCAGTACAGCTCCCAGCAGGCGTTACCAATTTGGACACCAGCCTGGCCAACATGAAGGGAGATAACCTCGCGCATTTTTTTTTTTTTGGTCTCTTGGTTAAATTGCTGCTACTATAATAAAAACACGTATGATGTTGTGATTCAAAAGTAGCAATTTAGCACAACACAGATTGCACAAAACAGGTGGTTGGCAAAGTACAGTAGAAGAAAGGGAGGCAAGACGCTCAAAGTGGCGTGGCAGCGGAAGCAAAAGTAATACGGAAGAAAGAGAGGGAGAATCTGCTGGCCGCGAGCAACCGCGCCTTTATGTCAACAAACTGGCAAATGGGATGGGGCTGTCTATCCCGCGCGCGCAGTGGCTCAGAAGGAAGAGGGGCAAGAGCCGTGAAGATCGTACTACAGCGAATAAGCGAGCTCCGCGCACGGGATTGCGACTCGCTGGCATTGGCTGCTTGGGGAAAAACAAAAACAAATACTCTTGATGGGCGGAAGAGTCGCGCTGAGAGCAGCAGTGGTGGCCTCTGTGGATTGAGTAGGTGGGTTCGGTGGCTCATAGGCTTTTGTGTTCTGGTACGCAAGAAAGCGCAAGCTGTCAGGCAACTGGGCGCATGCACATGTTCGCCTGATAGCTTGTTGTTAACTGGTCCGCTTCAACCACGCTTTCAAAGAGTCAAACACGCCACACGGACACCAGCGAGGCGGCTGCCAGTAGCATTAATAAGGGCTGGCAGTCGCCTCCGTAAGACGTAGCATTACAAAACAGCACCATACAGATTTTATTCTGGCGTACTTGAGTAAGCGTCAATAGAAAATAAACAAGCGAAGAAGCACATCTTTGCATGTGGTAATCTAAGAAAGTGAAATTGCGCGGTTTCATACACAGCGCATTCAGTACAGCTAAAGACACGCTACATAGAGGAGTGGTGGAGGGAAGTGTGTTTCTTACCACTAAGTCAAGTTATTAGAGGCGCAGAGCTAGCGACAGAAGCAGACGTTGTACACAAGGAAAAGCGATGTTGAAAGCAGAAGCAAGAAATCCCGATAGCCATTGAACTGTGCACGGTTGGTAGGATCTGCTTTGTGGCCACAGGTCGACCGCTGCAGCCACCTTGGTGCAGTTGCCAGCAACATCCACAATGACCGTAGAAAACATGCTAACTTAATCACATCCGTGGATCGAATCATATCAGCTACCCTACAGCACCAGAAACAACTTTATCACGTGCCATTAACGCAGAAAAATTTTGTTATATGAATCAGCTTGATCCAGCACCGCATATTTTTTT
>JANBTM010000235.1:0-21774 GCA_027578695.1 Coemansia sp. RSA 1365 | reverse complement strand
CGCAGTATTTTATAGAATACTGAAAATGTTCTGAGGCAAAAACGCATCTGCAGTTTAGTTGGTTTACCAATTTTTCTGTTAGAGAGCCCTGGCTGAACACGATATTTTCGAGGTAAGTTTTCTATGTTGTGTTGCCAAAGCGCGAGCACGTGTGGATTAAATATATATGTTGTGGGTGTGTTTATTGATGTACAACTGCTACTAATACGCAATGTTTTCTACTGTTTCATTTTTTTTCCACCGCCAACACCAACGCCAATCACGCTGCCAACGACCTCTCCGACCATGCGCAAACAACACCCCCACCTGCAACGCAAACAAATTATATAATTGGCGCAAACCCGCTATATCAACTCCTGCTAAAATAAATTTTCTTAACGCTAATACTTTTGCAACCTAGCATATAGTTCGATCCAAAGATCTTGGATGTGTTTTGATGCGACCCTGCTTCTTCCAATTTGTATCCCAATCCGGAGCTTTGAAATCATAATACTGGTGCTAATTTAAACTTCTGGCACATCATATTCAGCATGCATGGGGTCGCTGCTTTCAACCGATCAGCTGCAGCTGTCCACCCACCTCTAGAGCTGCAACATAAGCGCCAGGTGAGCCAAAGCACAGACACCGTAATAAAAACATTCGATGCAATCGGCACTGTCGTAAACCAGAAACAAGACTGCTTAACACAGTCTTTTTATTTTTGTCAAAAAATTGCGAAAAATGTTCATATTACAATCTCTTTAGAAAAAACTATTCGGATTCCATCTGCATGTCTTCATCGTCCTCAGCGTCCAATGCTTCAACGTTCGCTGACTCCGAGCCAGACTTGCGGAGATTTACGTCATCATTTGTTGATAGAGAAGAACGGCGTTGTAATATTTGGTCAGAGACAATCCGCATTATCTCGGCATAATACTTTTCAAGACCACATTCAATGGCTGCATGTAGCTGGCGGTCCTCTTCTGCATAGTCCTTCCGAAGAGCAACACTGGTTACCGGAGAAAGTGGCCTTTCAGGGGTATCATGCAGATCCTGGGAAAAGCGAGAGGCTAGACGTGTAGATACAAGATACTCGATATCATCGGCTGCAAACGAATGTGATGGAAGCAAGAACCAGTCGGGGTGGGCCAGCTCACGCGAGCCAAGGCACGAGTCAAGTACAGCGTACAGAGATGTATGAGCAAGCACATCACGTAGTGCGCTGTCAGGAACGTTGCCGGATAGTTTTTTTCCAATAGAGGACCAATCGTCGCTCAGGAACACACGGCGCCAAATGGTTTTCAGTGCACCTTCGCGTGCCTGCTCTGGCAGATTAAAGCTAGCGCGGCTAAGAATATCAACAGCCAGACTGTAGCGCTCGCGCACAAAAGCGCCGTACGAATCGGCAGTGTTGACAGAGGCAGTGCAGTCTGGGAAAGTGAGCAGGTCCAGCAAATCCTCTACGGAAAGCGAGCGCGCATTCCAAACACTGCGAATAAATTCAATATAGACTGTGTAAAGCGTCGGACGTGTGTGGCGAAGCTCGGCGGAAGATGTTAGCATAGCAGCATCAAGTACAGCTTTCTTATCAGAGTCGTCGTCGCGACGGCGCCAAACAGGGTCTGAAGAAACACCTCTGTGGGAATTCACAGTGGCAGTAAAGTAAAGCATCAGATTCTCCTGGACCTCGCACAGTTCCAAAGCGTCTTCCAGGCGCGTGCGGGCCTCCGCAATGGTGTTGTCGCAAAATTCTTCCTGGCTATCCACAGTATAGAAAGCAAGCTTACTGAGGCTCAACATGGTGCGAGCCTGGTCGACCTCAAGCGAGTCGCGACCAGCACGCGCAAGCTTTGCGGCAGCAGAGCCAAAGTCGCGCATCTTCACATCGTGTATCCAGCCGATCTGTGCCATAGGCCCATGTGGATCAGCAGCGGCCTTCTGATCAACATAATTCTTTAGACAGGCATCAAGGTCGGCATCCTGGGTGTATAAGAGACTCGCCCAGGCCTGGCGACGCTCGTAGTAAGCAAGCAGAGCTGTGGCAAAGCCCTGACCAAAGCGTTGGACATACCGATGCAGGCGGACAGCAGCATTTTTACAGTCGGTGGTGAACACAAGCACGACGAGAGTGTCAAGATCTTGATACTCCTCCGCCAGGCAGAAAGCTGCAGGAGCACGACCAAGCGGTACAAGGGACATTAGAAAGCGCGAGCGGACAACTTCATAGCGGGAGGAAAGCTCGTGCGCGTCAGCCGGAGCAGCGGTCTGTAGATGAGCGATGCGGTCAACAAAGACGCGAAAACACAGGTTGGCTAGTGGTGCCATTTGATCGATAGTCTCGCGCAGCAATGCAAGAGGTGTTGCATATGGGTCGTCGATGTTGACGGCTAGACGAGACGTCTCGTCAGACTCAGCTGTAGGCGTGAGAGAGGCATGGCTGGCGGACACAGCGTCGTCAAAAATGGATAGGCGGCGCGAGTGGTTGGCAGGGTCTTCGTCGTTGGGAAGGGCGGAGTTCTCAATGCGTTCATAGATGAGGGCGCAATGGCTTCCGCTGAGATCACGGCACAGCTTGTACGACGCCTCGAGGCGTAGAGCAAGCAAGTCAAGAATAGAGGAGTGCTCGGTCCATGCAGAAAGTGGCGAGTCCTTGCACTGATACAGCTCTGCATTTTGAAAGCGAAACGAGAGCGCAGGCTGCAAAATCCGCAAGACAATGCGGTTTGCCTCAAAGGAAATAATCTGGCTATTGTGGCGACCACTCTCACTATCCTCAAGCACACGGCGCAAAGCCGGCAAGTTGCGGTGCATAAAGACAAGCAGATCACCCACGGAAGCAACGTGCTGGCGAAAGAACATGCGCAGAGCATCCCTGCCTTGAAGCCCAACAGAGTCAAGAAAAGATGCAACTAGATTGACCAGAAGCTGCGGGGCAGAGTCGCGCGTACGCGCCCACAGTGCGTTCTGGTAGTCCCAAAGCTCAGACGCAGCAGCCAGCTTCTCTGCATTAGAGCACAGCTGTGACCTCGTCTCAACAGACAATTTTTCAGTCAGGCCGGCGTCGGAAATAAACAGCATCACGGCCTGTATGCGGCGGAGACGTTCGCTCAAGTGCGCGCCAAGGTCCAGCCGATCAACAATAAAGTGCGAGGTGTTGTCAAGAATGGCCTGCGACACGTGTAGCACTGCAATCTCCAACGCCGAGTCCACACCAGCGACTTGCGAAGTAATTTCAAACAACAGCGGGTTGTGCGAGCCGCCGCCAAAGAAAACTGCTTGTTCGATTTGCGCTTGAAAACCCTGTGCAGAGCCCGAAACAGTAGAAGGGCGACGCACAACGGCATCCAGGCCTGGAAGGGCTGCGACGGCGGATCCCAACACCTTTGCAATGTCTACAGTGATACTCAGGACTCCCGCACTCTGGCATACCAATGCAAGGCGGCTCTCAGAGGGCTCTTGCAGCGCGTATGGGAAGCGCGGAGCAGCAGCAATTCCCAGCACAGAATCGCCGGGCCGGAACGACACAGTCTCCTCAAACGCAAAACCGGAGGAAGTGGCAACCAGCACTGAAACCGCCCGGCGGAAGACGACATACATGGCGGGGCCGCCATCAGGCAGAGCAAGCCGCGGGCGCTCGACACCGCTGTGTCCCAGTGCGCCGTCGTAAACAAGCCCCAGTGGCCAAAGATGCACGACGTCGGGCTCTGCCGACGCGCGGATGCTGCGCAGCACGGCTATGGCTAGTTGTGGGCGGCGAACAGCGGGCAAAGTCTGCAGCGCAGTCAGCACGCAGACGTCGCCCGAGCGCATTACTGCAACATCTAGGACAGCAATTTCTGCACCCGAAGCCTCAGCAGCCAGCAGGCGCACAACATTTATCGAGTACATAAGACGCTCAGGGTGCGAGCGGGACACCACCCACTTTGCAAGGCGCGTGCGTGTCAGCACCAACAGCTCGCGCGAGTGGCGGATCTCCGTGCGCCCACCGCCTGCAAGCGCAACCAGCACGTCGTCGGCCTCAGCCACTGTAGGCGCCTGCACGCCACCGCCAAGTAGCGACGACACGCGACCGAGTACCCCTGAGCGCGCCGTACCGCCGCAAAGCGCGCACGCGTCAAGCTGCGGCGTTCCCTGAGCGCTTAGCAGCGACACGCGAAATAGTCGCCCCTTCGCTGTGCCTACCACCACAATCCCGGTATGTATCTCGGTAATCCGACAGCACCGGTCTGTCGTGTCTCCAAGCTCCAGCGCGTGGCTAAAAAAACGATCCGTGCCGCCTAGCCCAAACGCCACGCAATCCCAGTACCGTAGATGTCCTGAAGCACTGCAGACAACCACGCCGATATCAGCCTGCTCGTTCCTGGCTGCAGCCAGTACTACCAGCGGAGCCTCGACATCCACGGCATCAGCACTGTCGGGCATCGCCAGCCGATACACGCGGCTGATTGCGCTGCTTGCGCTGCCGTACGCCCACACGCTGCACTCAGTCGTTGTCGCCACATATGCAAAGCTGCCTGTAGTGCTCAGCCCCGCTACCACTGCCGCGCCGCGAAGCTCAGCAGCTGTCACTTGCTCTCGTACAGTCTCGGGGAACCCTGCTATGCTAAACACTGCGTGGTTTTCACCGCGCAGCAGAGTGCGCCGCCCCTCTGCTTCGTCTGTTACTTCGTCTGCCCCGTCACGCGGTACTCTGGCGGGCTGAGAACTAACTGCGTCGAGTGCCTTCTCGCCAGACCTAATCTCCCAAGGACCTTGCCGATCTGAACGCCCATGCATGTGCTCCTCGTCTGACTGCATTCTAGAAATGCGCTGTTGGTTGGTTTGTGCCAACCACCCCGATGGGCTGGATCCTGTGGCCTGCCGCTTACGCGCCAGGGCAAAATATTCAAAAGGCACATCTTGCACCGCGGCTTGTTGCTGCTGCTCCGCCTCACGCTGCTTACTGCGATGTGTAGTCACGCTGCCCTGGCTTGCGAGAGATATGCCCCGTTTGAGTGGATGCTTTGAGAATGTTGAGTTGTTGGCCGAGTCTGCTTTACCCTCTGCTGGCTTAGCCGCCTGTCTGCGTCGGACCCGAACGCTGGGTGAGCTAAACATTTGTACTGTTGTTCAAGCCAAATGCGCAAGGAATGTGTGTGATTGGTAAAATGTAGACAACAAAAAATAAAGGGCAAGTTTTGTTTGCAGTGATGACAAACAGCATCAACAAAACTGTGTTGGTGGTTGATGGCTCGGCTCATCGGCTTTGGCTTTCAAGTAATTTTTTGATGGCTAGAGCTGCTGAGTCTACGGTCTCACTGTCATTCGCATTCAACATGGAAGTGGCGTCGGTTGCCATGTCAAATGCAGGGCCGTACTCGTCAAGAAACCTGTGCTCAGGCACATCAGCTGCTGCGGGAATTTCTCTTCCGCATGCAACACCTGTCAGTCGCGTCCAGCAGCGCGCACTGTCGGGCAGGCTGTACCCGCCACCACCCAGCAGCAGCGTTGGCAGCCTCCACCCAAGCGCCGTCTTCACTGATCTGGCGAACGCGTCGGTCGTCAAATTAAATACTTTGTGCGGATCACCAGCTAACCCATCGCAACCACACTGCACAACCACTGCCAATGGTGCAAATGTTGCCAGGATGCTTGTCGTCACTGCTGAGAACACGCGTGAGAATGTATCGTCGTCTGCACCACGCCGAAGTGGTATGTTGATGCTGTGACCGATACCACGCCCCTTTCCTTCGTCGTAGTTCCCACCGCTGTTCGGGTAAAATCCGCGGTCATGGTGGTGGATGGAGAGCGTCATCACCCTATCACTGTACTGAAATGCACTCTGCACGCCATCTCCGTGATGCAGATCAAGGTCGATGTACAGAATGCGCTCAAAATGCGTCTGCAGTGCCAGGATTCCAAGCACCACGTCGTTGATGTAGCAGAAACCAGCTGCCTTGCCTCGTCTGCAGTGGTGGCGTCCTCCCTCCCAGTGTATGGCGACGTCAGTGCTTCCGCTGACAAGTGCATCGGCCCCTGCCGCGGTCCCGCCTGCCGCATAGCGCACATGTTTCTCCATTCCATTAAAGACAGCGCAGTCATGCACCAGTCCAAACTGCTCAAGTTCCAGCTCCTCGTGTATCCCATTGTCCTTGTTATAGTCCTGGCTGCTGTGACTAAGACATCTGCCGTCTGCCGCAGCAAAGAGGCATGCAATATACTCCTCCGAGTGAAATTCCATAAGGCCGCTATCGGACATTGGCACCGGTGCTACGATCTCCATGTGTGTGTGGAGACCGAATGCATCAATTAGAGCATGCACGCGAGATGCCCGTCCTTTGTTTGACGGAAGCCTGTCGGCAGCTTGAATACTCTGTGCTGACCGAACCAGCGTCACCCGCCGTACTTGATCCATTTGGGAAGCGATGTGTGTGTTTTGTACAGCTAAAACTGCATCTGTGCTTTTGTCCAAGGTTGTCCTATATACAATTCCAAAGCAGGAACTTAGCTGGGTTGTGGGTATCATACCTTTAGCACATTTTTAGCTTTTGTATGCCCGTCTGATCATTAGAAATGCAAAGTGAATAAGTAAATGTGCATTATATAACAATTTTTAGCCAAGTTGCAGGCATTTGTTGGTAATCCACATAGAAACTAGTCTAGCAGCATCAGCTAGCATGTAGCCTCTATGTAATATAGGAATTATTTTAAAGTTATGAACTTTCCTAAAATGTTATGGACTATCGAAAAGATGGTTAGCTACTTTGGACTTTATCCTTATTATATATAATTTGCATCGCACATTTTGTTATCTTTTGTCCGTCCGACCATGGATAACGCTTAGTGAAATGAGTGAATGCATGATATTCAAAATATTCCAGTCGCTTTAAAGACATATGATTAGTTTATATGAAAAGTAAAATTGGTCAGGCAACATCACATAGCATATAGAGTTGTCTGAAAATATTGGATGTGTTTTGAGGCTAAAATCTCTTCCAAGACACAACAGGTCATCAAGAAAGTGGTAACCTGTCACGGTATTCTCTACTGTATGAACGAGAAGTCTTTTGGGCGCAAGGCGCGACGTGATCCTGTCTCGTCCACCAATTCCTTCCCTGATCTGTATCCCAGTCTGAGGAATTGGAATCGTGGTACTACCGCTGTTTTAAACTTCCGGTACAACTCTCTTAGCCTAGACGATAAGAGAACTTACAAGCATTCCTGGCGTATAAATACTGTGTCTTCAACCGATTAGCTACAGAGACTTTCTAAGATTCACAAGAACACTGCCAGACAACCCAAGACATAGATATTACAATAACAACATTCGGGGCAGTTACTACTGCCCTAAATCAAAAACAAGACTGCTTAACGTGATTTCTGAAAACTTGTATTGGCATTTCACTGTCTACAAAACCCATCAGTCGGCATCCAGCAGATAATTGTCAACAACATCTGTCCTTTATGGCGCGTGGGTTGACATACATCAATAAGCCTTGGTGGGCCTTGTGGCTGCTACAATCACTCTAAACCTCAACAATCAATTTAGAATTAATTTTACCATATTTGCACACAATATAGAGAGCAAATTCTATTAAATACAAAAAATACCAAAGACAGCGTATATTAGCAATAGAAAAGAAAAGAATAACGTGAGCTTCAAATGCTGTCTCAGCAGCCATGGGCCCTGCGGTATGCAGCCAAATCACTAATTGTAATTATTTTAAGATTATGCTCCTTCGCAAAGGCCGAGCAGTCGTCCCTGCGCTTCATTGTTCCGTCGTCATTCACCAACTCGCAAAGCGCTCCAGCCGGATTTAGGCCAGCGAGGCGTGCGAGATCAACCGCAGCCTCCGTATGCCCACCACGCTCAAGCACGCCTCCCTTCCGCGCACGCAAGGGAAGCACGTGCCCTGGGCGACGCAAGGAATCAGGGGTTTTGATGCTGTAATCACCAAGGGTTCTGATTGTTCGGCACCGGTCTGCAGCGGAGATTCCGGTCGTCACACCTTCAATGGCGTCTACTGAGACTGTGTATTGCGTTCTAAGCGGATCTGTATTCTCCTTGACCATTAGCTGGAGATCAAGCTCGTCGAGGCGGTCAGGCTCCATGCCCACGCAAATGTACCCGCTGCTGTAGCGAACTGTAAATGCTAGAAGCATTGGGGTCGCCTTTTCAGCAGCAAAGATAAGATCACCCTCGTTCTCACGATCCTCATTGTCCATGACGATGATGCATTCGCCTTTGCCTACAACCGGTGCATGTATCAAAGCAGAGTCAGTAGCTGCACATTTATCTGTATCAAAGCATATAATCTACCCAGCTGTTGGAGCCGATTGGAATAGGCAGCAGGAAACCATAGTGCTTGCTAGGCCGCCAATAATGATAGAAGGCGATCGAGTATGCACTTACGCAAAGCTGCGAGTGCAGTGTCAATGCTGTCAAACGTCGTGGTGGCCCTTGTACTCCTTGCAGGCGAGCTCAGTTCAGAGGGTGACATTGCTGGATATGGCTGTATAGACGGTGTTAGAAGAGCTTGTAGAGAAGCGCCGATCCAGCACAAATTAAGGAGCGAGTATAAGAAGTCGGAGTGTTGTGTGGGGCAAAGGTACGGCAAGTAAGATGAAGCAAAAAAAAAAAAAAAAATGCGCAGTGCAGAAAAGTAGCAGGAGGGTTGGTTGTGGCGGGGCTCTATGGCACTTGTGCGCTTTTCCTGTGAGAGTGATTTGTAATTTGCTTCGTCTGTTTCTTCATGAATTTGTAATGCAGCTCGGCTCGATTGGATGCCCGTGCGCGACAAGAGTCACTTCACTTGTCGGATGTGGGGGTGGTTGCTTCGGATCAGCGAATGTAAAAAGGCGCTCAGCCGCTGCCTGCTGACTCTTCTCTTTAACAGCTTTTTTCCCCTGCTTTTTAGCACTATAACAGTAAACTGCGACTCCATCATGACTACAGTTTTAGACCAGCTTAAGGAATTTACTACGGTTGTTTCTGACACGGGCGACTTTGAGTCGATCGCGCAATACAAGCCAACCGATGCTACGACCAATCCGTCGCTGATTCTGGCAGCAGCGGGCAAACCGCAGTACGCTCCACTGATTGACGAGGCCGTAGAGTGGGCCAAGGGCCAGGCCAGCACATCCGACGAGCAGGTTGAGAAGGCCTTTGACAAGCTACTGGTCAATTTTGGCACCAAGATCCTGGACATTGTGCCTGGACGCGTGTCCACAGAGGTCGATGCTCGCTTTTCTTTTGACAAGGAGGCTAACATCCGCAAGGCGCGCGAGATCATTGATCTTTACAAGTCTGTTGGCATCGACAAGGAGCGCATTCTTATCAAAATTGCGTCGACATGGGAAGGCATTCAGGCCGCGCGCGAGCTTGAGTCCAAGTACGGCATTCACTGCAACCTGACGCTGCTGTTTTCGTTCCCGCAAGCTGTTGCTGCCGCCGAGGCCGGTGTCACGCTGATCTCGCCCTTTGTTGGTCGTATCCTTGACTGGTATAAGACCAGTACCGGTAAGAGCTATGCCGCACATGAGGATCCGGGTGTCCAGAGTGTTACCACGATCTACAACTACTACAAGCAGCACGGCTACAAGACGATTGTCATGGGTGCTTCGTTCCGCAACACTGGCGAGATAAAAGAGCTGGCTGGATGTGACTTCCTTACCATCTCGCCACAGCTGCTTGGTGAACTCAAGGCGGAGACCGCAGATCTACTTCGCAAGCTCTCGCCTGAAGCCGCTGCGTCGGCTGCTGCGTTTGATAAGGTCTCATTTGACGAGAATGCCTTCCGCTGGGCGCTAAATGAGGACCAGATGGCTACCGAGAAGCTCAGTGATGGCATCCGCAAGTTCAACGACGACGCCGTCAAGCTGCGCAAGATACTGCGTGAGAAGCTTGCCTAGTTTAGCTCTTTTTTGGTCACTTGGTCAACAAATATCTTAACTTTCACGGCCCCCATTCCCTATTCCATCATTACAGTCCTTTAAGAAAACTGTAGACGCATCAGCAGGATGGCTTCTGCCTCTGTCAGGGTGATTTTATGGCAGTGAGTGGCGTTGCGTTGCAGAAGACATGGGTTTTCATATGATTGGCGTGTGTGGTTGACAGGCACAGTTTACATTTACAGATTGAAGAAAATAGTCAAGAAATACAAAAGTTATTGGTAGTGCTGAATAGCCACATCGGCTGTTCTTGTATTGCTAGTATTCTATAGAAATTACGTTGAAACTATAGCATCTTTCTACATATCTTGAGAGAGGATTATGTAGTAAATGTTATTATTGGATGATATTCAGCTTGTGCTTCTCAGATGTCTTGATCTGTGGATGGGCAACTAGACATTTCACGCTTGCGACTGTCATCTGTTGGTTGTGTCTGGGAAAACTTCCAGATACAGAACATTTTCACTGGTGTTGGTGCTTCTTTTGTTGTAGCAGTTGCTATCAGCTTTCTGGTTTTTACTGCTACTTTGAGATGAGTAATCCCCCATCGGTTGCTTTCTATACAACTGACTGCAACACAAATCTAACACCAACCACAGTATCAATAATCACTCTGCCTATGGTCAACCAAAACCACCGCTCACAACGCAAACACCACTACACTCGGTTTAAACCATCCATGCCAATTGCTGCAGAAAAATCTTTTCCAAGCGATAACCTTTTTGCTAAAAACATTATTTGGCGACTCCTTAGCCGGGCGATCCATGGAAGCAGACAAGTAGCATGGGTGCGCCCATTGGCTCCAATCACCCCGGTGGGATCGGAGCATTGGGCTCCATGTCCGCCCAATTGGTGGAAGGAGGATTAGGGCAGCCATGCGGAGTTGAGTGCCCAGGCCCAGCGAGATCCAGCAAAATCACTGCCAGCAAGCAACAGAGCGTGCTTCTCACACTCTCTTTTCCACTCCATTCATATCTCGCTACTGCTCCGTGTTATTGCTGGTGGTTCGCGCTCAACAACGTTGCCGTACCCTGTCTGTGCGCTTTTCTCTATACACATATACGCACACCTAGAAACATTGAACTACATGTCCTCTGCTGTCGCTGATTTTGGCCTTATCGGCCTGGCCGTCATGGTACGTTGACTCTTATGCACCCATCATTATCCACAAATCCTCTTGCTGGGATGTATGTGTGTAAGCACCTGGGCCCTGCTATATGCCGCTAATCAACTAGTCATTGCTGCTGTCTATTTTTCTGCTGAGTGCCTGACCGCCTGCTATCTATTGTGTAGGGCCAGAACCTGATTCTCAACATTAACGACCATGGGTTCAAGGTCTGTGCCTTTAACCGCACAGTCTCCAAGGTCGACCATTTTCTGGAGAACGAAGCAAAGGATACGGGGATTATTGGCGCCCACTCTGTTGAAGACTTTGTTTCCAAGCTAAAGCGCCCGCGCAAGATCATGCTTCTTGTCAAGGCCGGTCCCGCTGTTGACAAGTTTATTGAGACGCTGCTGCCATATCTGCAGGAAGGCGATATTGTGATTGACGGCGGAAACTCGCACTATCCTGATACGCAGCGCCGCTACGAGGACCTCACTAGCAAGAACATCCTCTTTGTCGGTTGCGGCGTTTCTGGTGGCGAGGAGGGTGCCCGCTATGGCCCAAGTTTGATGCCTGGAGGCAACCCACAGGCATGGCCACATCTTAAGCCTATCTTCCAGGCTATTGCTGCAAAGGCGCCCGATGGCGCGCCGTGCTGCGACTGGGTTGGCGAGGGCGGTGCTGGCCATTTTGTCAAGATGGTCCACAACGGTATCGAGTACGGAGACATGCAGCTGATCTCCGAGGTCTACCACACCTTCCGCGACGGCGTGGGCTTCAGTAACGATGAGCAGAGCGAGATCTTTGCGGAGTGGAACAAGGGCGTGCTGGACTCATTCCTTATCGATATAACCACCGATATTTTACGCTACAAGGACACTGACGGCCAGCCATTGCTAGAAAAGATCCGCGATGCCGCTGGACAGAAGGGTACTGGCAAATGGACCGCGATATCGGCGCTCGACTATGGCATGCCAGTCACCCTTATTGGCGAGGCAGTATTTGCTCGCTGTCTCTCATCGATTAAGGACGAACGCGTGCGTGCCTCAAAGATCCTGGCTGGCCCTGCCAGCAGCAAGTTTACTGGCGACAAGGCACAGCTGGTCAAGGACTTTGAGCAGGCAATGTACGCTTCCAAGATTATCTCGTATGCACAGGGTTTTATGCTGATGCGTGAGGCTTCAGAGCAGTACAGCTGGAACCTCAATTACGGATCAATTGCACTCATGTGGCGTGGCGGTTGCATTATTCGCTCTGCTTTCCTTGGCGACATCAAGAACGCCTTTGACAGCAACAAGACCTTGGAGAGCCTGTTGTTTGATCCTTTTTTCCAGGAAGCCACTGCGACTGCCCAGTCTGGCTGGCGCAACGCTATCTGCACTGCGACGACTATTGGAATCCCCGTTCCCGCGCTCAGCACCGCATTATCTTTCTACGACGGCTACCGCACTGCGCGTCTGCCCGCCAACATGCTCCAGGCACAGCGTGACTACTTTGGCGCGCATACCTACGAGCTTGAGGCAAACCCTGGCACACATGTTCACACGAACTGGACTGGACGTGGTGGCAACGTTCATGCTTCGACCTACGATGCGTAGCTCTGCATTCTCCTGTTGAATTATGTCATTTTCTTTTGGGTTTTGTTGTCTGTTTCTAACCACGCCAGCTATGCTCTATATCAAGTCACTATTCTGTGGTACAAACATTGTTTGTCAAGAAATTAAGAACTGCCTATATTTCTAGATAATGTTACTCGACTTTTTCCTTTTGGACACGCCGTGCCTCGTATGCCTGGTATCTGCAGTCGGTGCGAAAAATCCGATCCCACCAGCGGAAGGTGGATGCAAAGTTGTCCACAAAGGCCATATGATGGTAGTCGTGGTGAGACGCCCCAGCCCAGAATGGTAGCCAGTGGTTCATGGCCCATGGAAAGTCGTATCCGCAGTGCGCCTCAACTGTCTGCCATAGCCGGGCTGCAATCCAGATCAACATTGTGGTGATATGGACTTGCTCGATAAAGTAGTTAAACAGCAGCGGTCCAGCAATGGTTCCCTGCCCAAGAATGGCTGTTTCGAGTGGATGAGCATACTCGGCTGTGATGCCAAAGGGTGCAGTGTGCTCGTGGTGGACCTTGTGGATGTACTTGTAGAAAACGCCGTAATGGAATAGTCTGTGGGTCCAGTAGTGGTAAAAATCCTCAATGACGAAAAACACGCTAACCTGGAACATCACTCGAGGCCATGCTGGAAAAGGCGCGCCGCAGTTGAACCCAACCAGCTTGGCAGCAGGGAGGAAAAACATCATCATCGGCAACTGAACAAAGATCTGGCTCACAAGCAGGCTGCGCAGGCATTTCCACCACTGCGCATTGGAGATATCCTTGTCTGGCTGCAACTTGTATCTGCGCATAACAGGGATAAAGTCGCAGATAAGGTATGGTAAATATCGTCCATAGTAAACTGCTTGATGTACTGCAAATGCAATGATGCCGAATGTCACGGCCTCGTTCCGGCCGTCAAAGAGCGAGAACCACTGCCGCTCCATCCATGTCGGTGCATATCCCTCGGGAATGACACTTGACATGCTCCCTGTGGCTGTCATCCCCGTCATAAAGTGATCCAGCAGCATTGATGCGCCGGTGGCGTTGACGTTGGTCATGATGTTGTAGTAGATGTCCGATGTATATATTAAAAAGGTGTATTAACGAGGTTTTGTGTGAACAAAGAGTAGCAATGCTGATTTTGTCTTTGAAAGCGTCTGCGGCGGCTGTGAAAGCTCTATCGTGTCTGTATCGCTATTTAAGTCAACTTACAAATGGCATGTTTTTGTGCTTCCACAGACCGGCACACGAGGGGGGATTCGGACTGTCCGGTTTTAAGTTGGCTGTGCCATCCCGCACATTCCGTTAATCTAGTTAAACTTTTTCAGCCCGGCGGTTACTCCGAAAAAAGCTTAACAAGCTTGACTGAAGACTACATTGCGACTAGCAGATCCAGTGCAAGGGTGCGACTGTGTGGTATAGATTTTCTAGCTGCAGCTCCCCTTGTTGTCAACGTCAAAGTCCCCGTCATTCCAGCTCAGCTCTCCCCACCTTCTTCCTTCAGACCTTCGATAC
The DNA here is from genome assembly GCA_027578695.1 of Coemansia sp. RSA 1365. Lineage (NCBI taxonomy): Eukaryota > Fungi > Kickxellomycota > Kickxellomycetes > Kickxellales > Kickxellaceae > Coemansia > Coemansia sp. RSA 1365. The sequence continues at coordinate 7,645 of JANBTM010000235.1, read as the reverse complement.
TTGGATTTTGGCGCTTGTGTTTGCATACATTCAACACTTTTCTTCTCCAACTTTTCAGTTTGTACATTCACGACTCCTCCCGTTTTGCTCGCATACAATGTTCGGCTTTGGCACGCTGTTCTACGTTATCTTGCTGCTGCTAAATGGAGTGGCAATTCTGAATGAGGAACGCTTCCTTGCACGCAGTAAGTTTGCAATAATGCATGGTCTATATACACTTCGCCGACACACCCTGCTGAAATGGTTATATTGACTCTGCTGTTCCTGTTTATACTGGGTTTGCTGACATAAAATGGGACTGTCGTGTTGCAACCTGCGTGGTTGTTATATTTGGATGCCTGTTACCATTTCTGTAGTTGGCTGGGCTCGTAACAGCGCGGAGCTCTACGGCGACACCGAGTCCATAAAGGCTAAGCTGATTAACTTGATATCGGCAGTACGAACGCTCATGCGGATCCCGCTTATCGTCGTCAACGTTGTAGTGATTGTGTACGCGCTTGTTCTCGGCTAAGGTACATCGGCCTCTGGAACTCCTAATAAAGCCAAGATACTGGCAATGACTGTATTACTGGTGAGGGGCAGCGTCCGCTGTGTTGGCCGCTTGCATAAAAGAGCGCGGGCCAGGGAGGCGCGATAAAAGTAAAAAAAAAAAAAAAAGTCGAGACAGGCAAGATCGCTAAACATACTTTAAGGACCTTCTCAGTGTGTATAGCAATCGTTTTGGTGCGTATTAACTTGGTCTCACACTCTTTATTTCCCCTTTTCTTTTATTTATTGCCGGAAAAAGTACAAGTGTTGGCGTTTGTAATTGCGACTTTAGCACGAGTTACTCATATCCGCGTAACGTTGTCAGCACAACCGGGACATATTCAGTATACGCGCACATACACGCGCACATACATGTACGCACAGTCATCCCCACTTTCCAAAGTGCAACTACCGGCGTAGCATAAAGATAGCACTGCCTGCTGGTTTGCATACAGATAGAGCTGTAAGCAGAACCAGTAGCTCGGTTGTGCCTTTGCTTTATCAAAAAGCACGTCTGATAAGCTAATAGTGTTCGTATTGTCGATTCTTGGGTCGTCGCAGCTGCTATCTGAAGTATGAGCCATCGAAATAGAATGGTGGCGGCAGATGACAGTAGCTTGGGCGTCCAGAAAACCAGCAAGGCTACTACTAACGCCAACCAGACATACACAGTGCAGCCATGGCAAATGTTCTTATACGAAAACCGAACCCTTGCATCAGCGATTACTGCAGCAGTGACCGGAATGGTGGTTGGGTATCCGTTTGACTCGCTAAAAACCAGAATGCAGACGCACCACTACCCGTCGTTACTGACCTGTGCCCAAAGATCCATCTCAGAAGAGGGGATCCGGGGCCTGTACCGGGGGCTGCTTCCGCCACTGCTTACGGCGTCGGCTGCAAAGTCACTGTCGTTTTCCTTGTTTGAGCAAACAAAACAATGGCTACGCAGACACGACCCATGCAGCTCCCGTGACCCGTTTTTGCTGAACTTCCAGCGCACCACTATTGCGTCAGTGGCGTTGACTGCTGCAATATCGGGAGGCGCCTCTGGCACCGTAATTGCCTTGCTGTGCTGTCCTCTTGAACTGATCAAGGTTCAAATGCAACTTGCAAACTTAATGAATCTGCGCCCAAGCAGCGCCATTGCTGTGCCAAGGCCTGCAGTCCAACCCACACCACTAGGCGGGAATGCTTTAGCAACGGCGCCCTTGTCAGCGCAAGTTCGAAAAGCCGCTCCTCCGACTTGGGCTACATCCAACATATCTGTACTTCGTGAGATTGTACACCGGCATGGAATTTCTGGCACGTATTACGGGCTGAGGTTACACATAAGTAAGTAAACATAAAGCGCACAAATGCTAACATAACATCCCGCGTTGTTGTAAATAACACGAAAGCGTGCAGTGATTTCTTTAAGTGCCTGCACAAATCACTCAGAGTGCTGTATCCCGTGCATGCAATGCTACCCTAAATGGACGAAAGCAGGCAAGACATAAGGCGGTACGAAGCACAATGTGGAAAGCACACATTTGCATCTGCAAGAGTGCAACATGTACACAGGCAAATGCAGGAGCCCAGGTGCACAAGAGCCGTCTATAATTGTCTGTCGCCATATGCAGATAGCTTGAACAACTGCTAATATGTTTTGCTGTTTACACAACCAATTTTTTTGGAGCTAGTGCGTGACGCAAGCGGCACTGCGATATATTTTGCAGCATACGAGACCGTTAAGGAAATACTGCGACGGTTCACCGGCTCCGACACTACAGGAGCTTTGACACACATGCTTGCTGGCGGCACCTGTGGCGTGGCGTCATGGCTGCTGATATTCCCAGTTGACCTGGTCAAATCAAGGATGCAGTCGCAGGTTCTGAGGCCTACTCAGACGTTTTTGACATCATGGCAATGTCTGCGCGATATTTATACCAGGCTTGGCATGGCAGGCCTATACCGCGGCGTTTCGGTCAGCCTTATCCGAGCCTTTCCAATTCACGGACTCAACTTTGTAATCTACGAGTGGGCTCGCTCGGTCATATGCCGTCTAGCGGGTCAGCCAGAGTAGTTGCGGCAAGCCATGCTTTCATCCAAATACAAGCTCGCTTCCTCTTGATGCAGCTTGGCGCCTTCTCGGTGGAATCTTCCATTGTCCGCATCCGCAGTAAAGTTGAGGGCACTCTCCTTGTTTGAACGGTGCAAGTCTCTCAACTATTTGATGGCGCCAAGCACGCGTGACTTGCAATCGCAGGTGAGCGTAGGGAATCACGCGGATGAGGGGTGTGAAAAGAGGTGTGCAGGTTGGCAAAGGTGCCACTTTCACAAGTCTCCGTCTTGGGCACATTATAAAAGCGGCTATGCAGACCCGCCCATCTGCAGGCACAACCACAATTATTGCTTTTGTCATTAACAGAGCTTGCTTTTTCTTTAACAACATTATTTTATACTTGCCTTTTTCGCTTCAAGTTACCAAATATCTCTTTAATCACTTTCTCAGAGCATGTCTTACAACGGCAACGCGTACCCTGGACAGCAGGGCAACCAGTATAACGGCGGCTACCCACCTGCGGGCGGCTTTCAGGACCAGAGTGGCTACCCACCTCCGGGCGGCTTTCAGGACCAGAGTGGCTACCCACCTCCGGGCGGCTTCTCAGACCAGGGTAACAATCAGAACCAAGTATATGGTTACCCGGCCCCTGGCGGCTATGGGAACCGAGGCGACTACCAATATCAAGATGGCTATCAGAACCGGGCTGGTGGCGAACATGGTGTGTCAAGCTTTAATCCGGCCGCGCTGAACCCAGACCTGCCTGTCGACAAGCTTGTTGGACAGATTCTTGGCGATGCTAAAGCATCCGCGTCTGTGCGCGGGCTTCGGGTTCACGAGAACAGCGCTCGCGACCTGGAAGATTTTGATATGAACGCATTTGAGCGGGAGTTTGGGATAGCGGGAGACGACGTGAACCGCGGAATCTTCGGCTTTGATACTGGTAGAGGCGAATCCAAAAAAAGCCATCAGCTTATTGGTAAGTACCGATAAAGGAAAGAGTGTGCCTTGATTTTTTTTTTTGGCGTACACACACTATCCTCCATGAGGCAGCTTGCCTGCGTATCCTCATTATTACCGCCACCACTGCCACTGCCGGAGGGGGGGCGTGGCTCACATGCACACGTCATCCTGTTTGCAATTTGCCACGGTGGTTATTGTGTTTTCGGTTGGCAGGGGATTTTACTTCCGCCGTCCTGATGAGTAAGCGCATGTCTTACCATGCGTACGTCCTTGTGATGTCCAGCGTCAAAATTTCCACACCAGCTAATCTTAAGCAGTTTTTTTTTTTTTTTGCATTACATATTTAGGCGGAGCAGCTGCGTGGGCAGCGTTCAAGTGGTACGAGAACTGGAAGCTCAACACTAAGGGTGAGAAGGTGAACCACTCTTTTATCAAGAAGGCGCTTACAGCATTCGCTGTTGCTCAGGTTATAAAGATTTCCGAGCAGAAGAGCTCAGGCTTCCAACATGGAATGACTCGCGATGTTGCGATCCAAGAGGCTACTCGCAACATCTCTCGGATTGCCGACATCAAGTACCCCGACTACAATACTGGCTATCAGTACCAGGAAACCCACGGTGGTGAGGCTGACAGCTTCAATGCTGGCGCCTACTAATTGAACCGTCCAACTCGCTGGGCCTGCCTGTGCATGGCTTTCCTTATCTCTTTTCTTTCCTATGTTTTGCGTCCAACGACTATTAATTTAAAATTAACAAAGATCAGTTCCAAGATTACAACCATCACTACCGCTGTTGCAGTCAGGAACAGGGATGAAAAATTTTTTTGTGCCATGAAGCATAAGCAGACAGCCAGCCTTTCACACAGTGCACAGCATGGAAGTGCTGGCGTAGAGGAGGTGAGCCGGATCCGCAAAGGCAAGAGGGCTTTTTGCAAACCACCTGCTCGCCTCTACTAGCCACCGACCACCTTCACACTTGCGCAGACACCTTTGCTTTCCAATCTTTTCTAGCGGCTGTGAGCAATACAATTATATACACACCTGCTGCGTTTTTCTTTGCTCAACCTTTACGCCGGACAGTACAGCGAGTGGCAAAGCTTTCATCTTGCTTCTATATTAGCACATTCATCTGTCATCTGTTTTTTTTTTTTTTTTTTGAGCGGCAAGATCCGCGAGCGGTACAGATTGCAGGTCTAACAGCGAAAACTTTATCCACCAAAATAAGAAACGACAAGCCATGTCTCGCTTTTTCCGTAGCGGACAAGATTCAGAGTCTGAATCAGACCTTAGCAGCTCGTCCTCGGGCTCCGAATTCTCAGACGATGAGCACCAGCAGCAGCGGCCGACGGTAGCAAGCGGAGCCAACAAATTTGCTCGCGCTGCATTTGATTCGGACTCTGATTCAGACGCCGACGTCAAGCGTGTGGTAAAAAGCCCCAAAGAGAAGCACATGGAGGAGGTGGACAAGCTGTCGAGGGGAATACTGAAGGCTATTCGAGCAAACAAGTGGCAGGTGGCGTCGGAAGACTTTGACAAGCTTGGCGCGGCAGTGCCCAAGCTCGTCAAGGCTCTGAAGGGAGAGAGCCTGCCAAGCGTATTTATTCGCTGCCTGGCTAAGCTTGAGGACAGTACGGTTGCTGGGGGGCTGGCCAAGGAGGAGCTGGCCAAGCTTAGTGCCAGCGACGCGCGAAGCTTTAACAAGCTAAAGCAGCGCATGCGCAAGCACAACAAGGCGTACACCAAGCAGATCGCCGAGTACCGGGCCAACCCTGTTGAGTCAGAGGAGGAGGAGGAGGCTCGGGCGCCCAGCGGTGTGCCTAGCGATAGCGAAGAGGAACAGGCAGTACCATCCCTGAAGCAGCGTGCATCGGGCAAGAGTGCCGTTGCGGCTGCAGAATCAGGGTCAGAGTCGGACGACTCGTATTGGGGTACAGGATCTGAGGTGTCGTCTTCTGAAAGCGATGAAAGCGACGACGAGCGGCGCGGGCGTGTGGGCTTTTCTCGCTGGCTGAAAAAGGAGCCAGCGAAAGATGAAGGCGGCGCCAAAGAAGAAGGTGGTGCGAAGAAGGCCAGAAAGGACAAGACACAGAGGGTAGCTGTGGTAGCGGCGACAGCAGCAGAAGGCGCCGAAGACGACGACGGTTTTGCGACGGTTGGCAAGGGTGGTAAGGTGGTGCAGAAGCCAGTGGTGACTGCTGAGACGCTCAACAAAAATCTAGCAGCCATTAGCGACGCGCGCGGACGCAAGAGCACGAATAAGAAGGAAATGATCCAGATGCTGGATACGCTTCTTGGTGTGGCGGCTAACCCACTGCAGCGGTGCAAGGTGCTGATGGCACTGATCTCGGCGCAGTTTGACAACTCTGCGAGTGGTAGTTACATGCCGCTGGATCAGTGGAGCCGTGCGCAGGATACGATCAACGAGCTGCTGAGCACGCTTGAAGAGAACCGCCAGATTTCCATCTATGAGACCGCAGACGTGCATGAGGACGACAGTGACGTTACCTACACGAACGAGCCTATCACGCTGCGTGGCTCTGTGATTGCGTTTATCGACCGCTTGGACGATGAGTTTACGCGCTCGCTGCAGAGCATTGACCCGCACACGCCTGACTACATCGAGCGCATGCGTGACTCGGTACCTCTCTACGTCACCATTGTGCGCGCTCAGTCGTACTTTGAGCGCAACAACATCAAGGACAGCCTGTGCCGTGTTGTGCTGCGCCGTCTCGAGCATCTGTACTACCGCACAGACCAGGTCAACCACCATGTCGAGGAGGCCGCCTCACGTCTACCGGGAAGCGCCGCGCCCGATGTTGGCGGCACTGCTGCCACAATTCAGCGTCTATGCTCGTTTCTGTATGACAACGCCGAGCCTCTTCTGCGCATCCGTGCCATGTTGATGCACATCTTTAACCACGCTCTACACAAGCGCTATTACGTGGCACGCGATCTCCTGCTGATGTCTCACATCCAGGAGAATGCTCAGCATCTGGACGTCAACACGCAGGTCCTGTATAACCGCGCCCTGGCGCAGCTTGGCCTAGCTGCTTTCCGCATAGGCAAGATTCAGGAGTCGTTTGAACACACTGTAGAGCTGATGTCGAGCGGCCACCAGCGCGAGCTGCTTGCACAAGGTATTGGCCAGCAGCGCACACAGCAGCTCTCGTCAGCTGAGGAGCACCTGCAGCGTCAGCGCCAGCTGCCTTTCCACATCAATATCAACCTGGAGCTTCTTGAGTGCGTGTTTCTGACATCATCGATGTTGATTGAGATTCCTGCAGTTGCCTCTGCAAACACCAACCCGGAGGCCCCGCGTGCGCCAATCAGCCGTGTGTTCCGCCGCATGCTTGACTTCAACGAGCGCCAGGTGTTCTTAGGCCCACCCGAGAACACACGCGACCACATCATGGCCTCGGCCAAGGCATTAGCTTCTGGAGACTGGGTTGCGTCTCGTGACTACATCCAGGCTATCAAGATTTGGTCGCTGCTTCCCGATTTCCAGGAAATCAAGGATATGCTTGCAAACAAGATTCAGATTGAAGCGCTACGCACCTACCTGTTTACCTACTCGACGCAGTTTGAAGCTGTTGGGCTTGAAGATCTTTCGGCCATGTTTGGCTTGACCCGCAACAGGGTCTATGCGCTGCTTGCGCGCATGGTATACCAGGGCGAGCTCCAAGCGTCGCTTGACGAGGTCAGCGGCGTGCTGGCCTTCAGCCGCGCGAACTTTGAGGTGTCGTCGCGTCTCCAGCAGACCGCGCTTACACTGTCTAACAAGGCCAACGCCTTTGCCGATATCAACGAGCGCGTATTCGAGTTGAAGATCAACGGTGGCCAGCCCCCAGGCGACCGCCAACAGGGTGGCGAGCAAGGCGGTCGAGGCCAAGGTCAAGGCGACCGTGACGGCAGGCCCAACTATCAGCGTGGTAGTGGCGGTGGTGGTGGTAGAGACGGCCAACGCAACCAGAACTACAGCCGTAAAGATGGCGGCGGTAATAGAACTCCTATGCGTGGCGGCCGCAGGGGTGGCAACAATCAGCAGGGTCGGGGCGGTCGTCAGTAGAAAGAGCGCATAGTAAAATTTTTGACGTCAACATTTACTTTGCTTTTTT
>JANBTM010000234.1:0-13706 GCA_027578695.1 Coemansia sp. RSA 1365 | reverse complement strand
TGCAGATCTTGTACCGTATCAAATTAGCTAAACGGTTTGCAGATCAACGTCGACTCGGTTCCGCCACTTCAGCTAAAGCCGGATATTACACGCGTACTCTGTTTAACGTAAACAAAGTCGCTACTGCGTATCCTCGCAAAAAAACAAACAAACCTCGCGAATGAGGGCCGTTGCAGCGTCCTAAAGTGGGAATGCAGGGCTTCATACTACTGCTTTCTGTATTCTTTTGCCAAAGCAGCTCAAGCCTGCGTATACATTCCTTTGCGAGCATGCTTTGGCTCAAAGAACCGCTGCGTTCAAGTTAAATGCGGATCCCATGGCTGTCTGCGAGTTTACATTCTTCTTTACTCTTCGCCAATACGTGTTTTGTTTCTGTATTTTACTTCTCGCATCCGATTAAATACTTTTCTATTCAAGTAACACACATCACCAGTCACCAGTCAGCCACACGTATATACACACACTAATGCCCAAGACACTTGTGCTATCCAAACGCTGTCCCGAGGTCAAAGCGCTAGTACAGCGCGTGGCCGGGGCGCGGCGCGTGGTGGTTGTGACTGGCGCTGGGATCTCGGTTAACAGCGGGATTCCTGACTTTCGCTCGTCCGACGGGCTGTTTCGACAGATTCAGTCCGCGCACAGAGGACTGGTCTCAAAAGGACGCGATCTGTTTGACGCGTCCGTAGTGTTCAAGTCCGCGCAGACAGCTGAAGTGTTCTATCAGTGGATGACACAGCTTCGCCGCCAGTGCGCATCTGCGCAGCCGGGCGTTGTACACCGCTTTCTTCGACAGCTGGCCGACAGGGGCATGCTTCTACGCAGCTATACGCAGAATATTGACGGACTTGAGCGCAAAGCTGGCCTGTCTGTGTGGGACCCCTACAGCCACAAGGATGCGCCTGACTATGTGTCGTGGCAGGAAGCGCAGAGTGTACCGCTCCACGGCTCAATGGACCGATTAGCATGCCAGCTCTGCGCCGGCTCATTTCCTTTTTCAGAACAATCCAACGCAACAATGGTTGCAGGTTCGGCATGTGCCGATTGTGTGGAGCGTTCGGAGACTCGCAAGGCGTGTGGGCGGCGGTCACTGCCAGCTGGAAAGCTGCGGCCGACGGTGGTTCTATACGAGGAGCCACATCCGCACTGCGAAGACATTGCACGCATCATCTCCCATGATGCGCGGGCGCTTGGAGCCCGGCGGGCAGCAAGCAAAGTCGATGTTGTGCTGGTGTTTGGGACTACGCTGAAGGTACCCGGGTGTCGGCAGCTAGTGCGGCGGCTGGCTACGGCATCACCAAATACCACAACTATCTTGGTCAACAATGAACCTGTCTGTGGGCGCGCGTGGGACGGCATTATTGACTACCAGGTTGTGGGCTGCGTTGACGAGTGGTGTGCGCGTATTCAGCGTCAGTGGGGCCTACAGACCAAAATCACTCGCTGGGCGCGGCCGCGTAAATCTGCTCCTGTCGCCAAAAATGAAAATGCGTTGCACCCTTGCGATAATGCGCCTAAGCCTTCTCGGAAGCGCTGTCGGTCTCCAGAAGTTGATGTGACGTCATCTTCTAATCGTGTTGCAGTCCGTAATGCTCCCAAGAAACGCCGAGTTACACAAGAAGCGCTTGCATTTCCAGCACGCAGGTCTGTGCGCATAGCAATCCGAGAGTCTGTGGAAAACTACCCGCGCTCTCAGCCACTTTTCTGTATATAAATCCTCTGCGTCCTGCTTTTATTATACTTTTCATATCAGAAAGTTAAGAATATTTTGGCGGCTGGTCGATCTTTGGTAACAGCAATGAAATGACACATGTCTACTACTACTAAAACATTATTTTTTAGTTGGAAAGGCATCTGGATGTTGGTGGCGATTAACTAGGTTTGTTTTAATTTTGAACTACAAACCACATATTATAATTGATCTTCTAGATCAGCCAGCCTCTGTGCTAAACATGTGCTATTACAATTTGTTTTGTATTGATAAACTCCAGCAATAATGCTGCTGAATGCTAGCGTTGCGCTTAAAAGACCCATGCTATATGATGTTAAATGGGATGTGCATTCAAAGGTGATCAGTCTACACAAGCTATAGCTTTTCCTACCATTTTTAGAAAGCTCTGCACTTAAATTCTTAAAAACGAGAAATGTTAATATAATATTTACCTTATGTACCAGAAATTAAAAGGATACAGCTACTCTTCTTCTGCATCCATTGCAGCTTTCATTTGCTCAAGCTCAGTCTGCATTGCTTTTACGCGCTGCATAGCACGCATAGCGATATCCTTGCGTCCAGCACGCTTTGCAGACAGTGCCCATTGTTTGGCCTGCGCAACCTCATTCTCAACTGCCTCCATGTAGGCTTGTATTGAAAGCAACCCAGCACCCACTTGTGCTGCAACCACACTCATGCGCAGCTTAATCGCCGCACCAACATCCTGTAGATGCTCAACCGCATCTCTGTCTCTGCCGGCAGCGCTAATACGCGACGGAATTTGCTGTAGCTCCAACTCGAGCACCGCATTCGAGACCAGCCCGTCCACTGCGTCCATCTGCGCTGCAATCTCATCAACTGGGGAGACCGAGTCTTCTGCCGAGGGCTCGGGTTGAGACTGTTGCTGCAGCGGTGGCGAGGCCTTCTCCCTTTGGCCATTGTTTTTAGGCGAAGTTGGCATTGTGTTGTGCTGGGTATCTGGTTGTTGTTGTAATGAGTTGTAATGCTCTGGACCTTGTAGTTTCCGAGATTCATCCTCCTGTGGTTGTGGCGCTGAGCTCTGTAGCCCCTGCGACACTGGGCCCTGTGAGACAGATTTCTGAACCCCCTGCTGCATATCAATGTATATCCAGCGCTCCGAGCGCGTGGCAATTTCAGGCTTGTTGCTGAGTGGCAGGCGGAGGCGCACAGCAACGTCAACAAACACAGGGCCTCCTGGCAATGGACGGCCGGCACGAGACAGCGAGTCTGCTACAGCCTTAATCTCAACTACTCCAGCAGCCTCGGACTGGTTGCGAAGAGCTGCCAGCGGCAATGTAGCTCGACCAATGAGTTGAGACCCCCACAACAGCCCTGTATATTTGTACAGCTCAATGACGAGCTTGGCGCGGTCGACCCAGCGCAGCATCGGACGCATATTCTGGCGATCAACCACGTCGGCATTGTGAATGTAGTCAATGCTCACAGCGCCTTCGCCAGCTTCAAAGTCGCGATACTTGAGTGTGCGCGTATATCCGCGAGTTTTGCGGTCGCGCGGCCACGCAAGCTCCCACTGCACGTAAAAGTCCGAACGCCCACCTAGCGTTGCAGCGAGATCTCCGTCTGATGTCACGCGCAGCACTGCAACCTGTAACTGTCCAGCACCAATGTCCCGCCGTTGCTCGACTGGCGCCATCCAGTGGACTTCCCGATGGAGGAACGCCGGCGGAAGAGTGCGCCCATTGGCCTCGTACGACTGCACCGTCGCCAAGTCCGCCGTAGCCTGCTTCCGCAGTCGGTGAAACTCGAGCGCCTGTGCCTTATCCCCGGATTTTAGAAAGTGCGCTGCTAACCGTGTTGCTTCTGACACTTGAGTGGTGAGTTGCTGTTTCATTGCTGAAATGCTGGTTGCCACCTCGTCCAGACCCTGTCCCACATCGCTCTCTATCTCGCGTGGCAGCGCTACTGCCTGTGTGGCGCCGCCTGCGCGCATACTAGCACGCATATCCATGTTCTGCGGCGTTGTAGTCACGCCGGGCGTTTTCGGGCTTGCATAATCGCTGGCAAGCGCACTTGCGGATATCTCCGACATCTTTTGGGCACCAACCAAAACAGATCCTGATGTTGGTGGTTCAACAGCAGGAGGCTTTGGAGGCATGATAAAGCCCTGCGGTAGTGCCTGTCCCGTCTCAACGGTCTGGGTTGCTGACTGGACCTCCTTCATTTGAACTAGCAGGTTGCGCGCCATGGACATATTTCCCTGCCGCTTCGCAGCCAGCGCGGCTTGCTTAAGCTCTGCATGACGTTCTGATAAAGCGTGCAGCAGCTCTTGATCAACTGTTATAGGTTCAGACTCAGGTTCTGGCTTAGGCTCAGATTCTGGATCCAATGGCAAGCTAATGTTTAAATTGGTCTCTGGTTGGGGCTCTGTCGTGTATAGGCGTGGCGATGTCTGTGCTTGTATGGATTGTTCAGTTGTATTCGCTTTCACGCTATTTGTAAATCTGGAGAGCTCGGCCAGCAGTGCCGGGTCATTCATGTCCTCCTCAGTGACCTCCACATTGTCGATGTTGCGGTCATCATTTTCATATCCGTCACTTTCGACAGGGTTTTGTACTTCTGCATCGAGACGGTTGTTGTTTGCAGAGGCTGCTTCTGTGCGCGCAGCAGAAGCAGATACGGACGGTGGTGGCAGGCCCATTTCCTTACGCAGTGCCTCGAGCTCGCTCAGCAGAACCGGGTCGTCAAGTTCACCGGCCTCCAGGTCGTCGTCGGTGTCGGCATGATAATCATTGTCGCCTAGGTAGTTGTCAGCGCTCGCCTCATCGGTAGATGGAGGTTTCGCCGTGTCAGTATGAGCGTGTTGCTTCTTTTTTGCAGCGCCTCGTCCACGACCTGTTATTAAATACATCACCCCTATTCCTTTCAGAAAGTAGGTGGTTCTCTGCAGAAGGATGGGAGAGTCGGCGTGGGTGTGGTTTCTAACCTTCTCTCGCTTCCGCCCCAGAAGTATTGTCTGAGCAGGCAAGCGTGTTTTGTGGCTGAAAGTAAAATGTATATGTTGTGTATGAGTTTATGTGCAGACGTGTGGTGAAAGTGCTAGCTATCACAAAGAAAATAGAGATGAATATGATGAATAAAGAACCAAAAGAGTGTTACAAAGCCAACTTTAGCTTTGGCTATAACATGACGTCGTTGGTTCGGGGGGTGGTCTGCCCAAAAGACACGTCGTCGTCCCCTCTGAGCAAAATCTGATTAGCAGTGCTGTTTCTTGTGGATCAGTATTAAGCCAGTAGTCATCGATCGATAGGCATCATGGGTAGCAGAAATTGGATCAGCAAATGATTGCCAGCGATAGCAGCGTGACTAGCAGTGCTAGTGCGTCCCTTACGTGCGATGATGACGTTTTTCGGGTGCACAATGTTCACACAGCTTGCAGGCAGAGGCTGGGCTATGCTCAAGAAAGCGTAGTAGCCAAATGCCGGCTGCACGCAAAAGAGCCAGCTGGCATGGACCAGAAGACAGGGCGGGGCACATACGTCACCAGAAAAAGCAGGCACCAGCACACTGACGACGGTAGTGGCGTGAGGACTTAGTGTTGGTGCGGGCGAAGGAGAGCTGCAGGCAATATATGCAGTTTCTGTCTTCCAGAACTCGTGAGGACCGCCACCCAAGCAGAGCAGGCAAGATTCTGGGCAGGCAGACAGGAAAATGGGTCATTGTAGCATGGGCAGTAATGCATGCGGCTGCCCAGCACATCGCTTCCCTCTCCCTCTTTCTGCCTTGTGTGGGTGGCTGACTTTAGCCAAGTCACACTCACAAGTGGTGTCGGAAGCAAGGAATGAGTTTTGACCAACTTGCCGGTGCGTTCCGCCTATAAAACCGGATATCTGCGCCCTTTTAACGCGAGTCATCTTCTAGCACAGCCTTCCCCCCTTTTTTCTCCGCTCTGGTGTGTTAGATTTCTCACACTCGTCACCAACTGGAACACAAGGCCCGCACGCATCCAAACCAGCTTCATAATTTCATCAGCAAAACCGATAGCTTTTTTTGTTCACTTGTCAGCCCAGCCACCTTGTATTTATAACATCAGTTCCAGGCACGCACATACACTTCCCCTCTGATTATCTGAATGTTTTGGTTCTGTTATTCTCAGCGCATATATTCTTGATACAAACAACACTACTTTTACTGTGTAAATTTCGAACAACTCTATTCACTTTTTTTAGCTTATATTGATACACACACCCAGCTTATATACCTGCAATGCACGCCTCTTTGCCGTACGCTCAGGCGCGCCTGCGCAGTGAGCCCGTTGCTGAGGTTTGCGGCTTTGTTGCAAGCAATAAACCTACCCGGTTAGCCTCTGCACAAAGCAGTTGTAGGATGTCTGCTGCAATGGGTGGGCCAAGCAAACAGCTAGCTCATGTGTCACCGCTGCGCCGCAGTCCATCATTGCTTGGCCGCAGCCATTATCCCAAAGACGCTGCTGTGGAGAAACAGCAGTATGGACGTGCCCTTGAGATTCTCCGTACGCTCCTGGCTTCTGCCACAATCACAACTGACAGCTCCGAGAAGACAAAAGAAGCAGAAGCAGAACCTGCTGTAAGATGGGACATCGAGTTGGCACAAAAGCGCGCTGCATTTGTCGAGGCGCTGCGTGAACTACAGCACCCACATGCTGACATGATCGAGGCCATTAACGCGTTGCTGGTCAACCGCGCTGGCTTGGGTCTTTTTACCGCAGCCGCGGCGAGTGGATACGCTGCCGATGCCAGCGACGATGATATGGAGCTACCGCTGACCATTGTGAACTCGTCCAGCTCGCCGGTCAACAGCATGTCCTCCTCGCTGGACTCGGACGAGTCCACAGAGACACTAGCGAATGATGAAACATGCGATGAAGAGCTGCTTGACGAAGCAGAGCTTGTAATTGGAAGCGATGTTGGCACTGAAGGGCAGCCGGACAAATGCCCAGATTCCAGCTTCACTGAGGCGTGGGCTTTTGGCGAGCTATGGAGCGGAGCAGCCAACCGTCGCAGCGCATCCATATGCTCGGACACCACATTGGACGCCGCAGGCGAGGCCCTGCGCGTTCACAACAACAACATGGTCGAGGATCCAGCTCCAACAGCAGTGCCCGATGACATGGGCATATGCTGGCCGTTGGATGACCTGTCCAACGCATCTGCACACTCATGGGGCCGGTTTTATGCCGAATTGGGCGAGGTGCGCATCCCTACGCGCTTCCGCGTGCCACAGAACTCGCTTTCCATGCTGGCCACTGAGCAGCTTATGATGCGCAACGACAAGATTGTTTGCCCGCTCAAAAACCGTCTACAGGAGGCCAACCCACGTCGCCAGTACTTTGAGGACTACGTTCGAGCAACCGGGTCTGTCCCGCCACCCTCATCGGCTGTCAAGCTGCTATCGCCTCTGCGCAGCGAGGTCAAAGCGGCCTAAATGGCATGCCCAGGTTGTTGGTGCATCTTCTCACCACCGCTCCCCAACCGTTGACATCTGTCTGCGTGCACACATGCATGATGGTACTACCATCAAGTGAACATCCGCATACAAAAAAAAAAACATGTATCTGGGACATGTATCCCCGCATTCTCTGTAACTTTTGCCTATTGTACACTTTTAAACGGGTCTTGCCTAATTTCAATGCCAAACCTTTACACATCAAGAGTGGAAATCAAATGAAATGCTGCAGAATATGCACTTGGCATAAATGTGTCATTTGCATATTGTCATTTAAATTACAAACTTACATGTCTGAACAATAGATTAACAATGCTATGATGCAGCGATATGTTTGCTGGGATATATTTATTGCAGCATGTAAAAGACATTGCCAATGTCTAAAACATGAGATAACTTGGCATAAACAATATCCGCAATAAAAACACTGCAGCAATGGACTCTCCAAGTCCGTGTGCCCATTTCCTATTCTTGGGATGCTCTTCAAGTGCTGCCCAGCACTGCAAAATCAATACAAATAAAAATAGTGTGCTTGACTACCACAATGTGTCGATCCAGTACGCGTGTCAAGCATGCCGGCGGTCACATAGTCTCAAAGAAACCTGTCACATGCAAGCACAAGAATCCTGACTAGTAAACACGCTCCTTTCTGGTCATTCGCATCTGCAAGGCCGCTGACGTAGCCACACAGCCGGTGCAGTGCGATTGCTCATCATTTGGTTTTTTTTTTTTGGGATTCGTCAATTAACAGCTACAAAAAGGTTTTGGTTCAAACTGGGTTCGTGGCCTTCTGCGCATATTGACTAATCCTGCTGTTGCGGGTGCTGCTGCGGATGCTGTAGTGGCTGCGCAAAAGCCGCACCTCCCGTCGTGCCGTTAACGTTTGTTGCAACAGGCGCAGCAGTAGTCATGTTTGGGTATGCCATGGCAGCGGTGTACATTGGCGGAAGTCCAGTGGAGTGGCCCGGAATGTGGTTGGGCGGCATCTGCGGGAGCGCAGAGCCCATCTGGCCGAAGACCATTCCTGGCGGCAGCTCCGACAGCATCTTCATCATCAACAAATGCTGCTGCTGCTCGCTGCCTGGCGCCGGGACACCGTTTAGCTGCGGAGGCGCCATATTGACGGGAGGCGCCATGCCGCCGTACATTCCGTGGGGCGGCATCATCCCGAACATCATGTTCGGATGAAAGCCCATATGGTGTCCTGGCGGTGGAACCATGCCCATCGGTGGCATCTGACCTGGCATCGGCGGCGCGTTCACCATGCCCGGAAGCATTGAACCGTCAGGCATCATCATGTGCGGCGGCGGCACTCCCATCATCCCTTGCGGCGGCACCACTGGCGGCATCTGCATTGGCTCCTGCGGGGCTATCGATTCGACTCGGCTTGCGACCACACCAGACGGAACTGGCGCTGCCTGGGCTGCTAAGTTACCGCTGGTTGCTGCTGCGCTGCCTTCTGTCTGGTCGACTTCGTGCGACCCAGCGCTACCTCGACGCGTTAGCCCGCCGTTGACCTCACCGGGAACGCCCACAGATGCTTGCACCGACAGAGACGAAATTGACTGTCTGTCTCCCTGGTGCGGATCGAGGGCAAGCGCCGGAAACTCCTGCTCAAGCGTGTGAACCAGGTCGCGAGACCCTAGCGTGCCGCTGCTAGCGCTTTGCTGCATCGCAGATGGTGATGCGCTACCGCGAGACAGCTCTACCAACCATGATGGCAGGTTGCGCGCCGGCGTGCCCGAGCGAGACGACGCGTTGCTCTCTGGCCGCTTTGCAGCTGCCGTCGTATTGGGTGCGCTATTGGGCTGCACACTCTTGCGAAACACTGATGTCGGTACAATTCCCCGCAACGCCTCGTTGATCGGCGCCGGGCTGGCTGACTTTACGCGCTGGGCTGCTGCCTGTGTAGCCTCGCCGAGCCCAGCTGTGTACTCGCTGGTACCAAGCGTCTGCATCTGCGGTGTTACTGAACTCGCCATAGCAGGGCTGTCTATATGCCCGCTGACGCTGACCTTGTTGCCAAATACTTTGAGAAGCTTTGAAATCTGGTCTTCCTGCTGCTGTGCCACCCCGCCAACACCCGCTCCCTCCAGCTGCTGTAAATGCCCCTCCGGAGGCATGACAGCTCCCAGCGGATCGGCTGTTGCTCCGCCCTGCTGTGGCTCACTCGCCGAAAAGAGCCGTAAAAACCGCGACTCTCGCATGGCGCGCGTATCGTCTGCCAACAGCTGCTGGTCTCCGTGCATGTACGCCTCGCCACTGTTGCCTCCAACTAAGCCAGCTGACCCCTCTCTCATGCGCCGCTTCCACTCTTCCAAGTCCTGCATCCGTCTTGCACTCTGGCTTTCATCGTATGCAATGTTGTCGTCCATCCACTCTGGTTGTCCTCCGCCGTCGTTCTGCGCGCCTGACCCGTACCCGCCTCCGCCATGATGCATGCCTCCGTTATGTCGACTATTCCCTGTTGATCTCCAGGACCTGGTTTCCATCCCGCTGTGCTCGCGTACATTGTGCCGTGGCCCTGTATGCGTACCTCCGCCTTTGTCCTGCTGCCCCTTTGTGTTTGCTGCCCCCGCCAAATGCCCTACTCCACGTCCATGGTGGCTATTGCTTCCTGCTTTAGTTCCTTCGTGCCCTGCCACTTCAGCAGATGTTGTGCCTCTTCCAATCCCAACACCCCGTAGCGACGCTCCCTGTAGTCGGTTGTTCTGTCCCCAGGGCCGCTGTGGCCCTGCTCCGCCATCCGTCTGCGCTTTAACTATATGTTCAAGACCAAAGTACGCGCCATTCGCTGCACTCTTCGCTCTGCCGGCACCTCGGTTTGTCTCTGCAACCTTCGCCTGAACTCCTGGCCTACAAAAAAGCTGCACACAAATTTTCAGTACAATTCCTGAGCCCCAGTGTGCCAAAACCTCTTCAAAAATTATATCGTGAAGACGCTACGCTGATTTGTATCCTGCCCAACTTCCTCGCTGTTCCTACAAGAAAGAAGCGTAACTGGTCTCGAAAGCTTACCTGAGTGGGGTGTTAAATAGAAAATCTGCTGGTGCTTGCACATGCTGGCTTTCGCGCAGAGCCAGTAACTCTTCAATGGTGTATCGAAATTTCGGTGGTAATTGACTCGGTCCATTCTCTCCAATGTTGCTGCACCCATCGCTACCTTCCTTGTTTTCAATTGCAGATGGCAATGCTGCTCCATCATTTCTAGACAACTCAATTTGCTCTGTGCATGGTGCACCATTGTTGCTTTCATTGGTAGTAGTGGTGGTGGTAGGCGGGTTGCTGCTTTCGTCCATGGTCTTCTGGCCAGACATCCGTTTTCGTGGGTGTGCTTCGCTAGGAGCTGCTTTCATTTGATTCATTCTCTTGCTGATGCTTCGGTCTTGGATAGTGTGCTTTGCGCTTTGATTTCGGCTTTAATAGGTGGTGATGTTTTTGCTAAATGTTAATTGCAATACTTGTGGACAAGAAAGGCGCAAAAGGGGGAACCCACTCTTTCCCCTGCGTTGCTTACTTGCGAGCCAACACGCGTACACTTTGCAAACGAGCCACTCAAGCCGATTCTGGCCCGAAACTTTCTTTCCACTCTTCTTCTTTTCTGACCTCCACAAGCTGTACTCTAACCTTTCTTGACACATTCTCACCTGTTGTTTTGAGCTCTTGAATTTGTCACTGGGCAGTTGTGGACGAAGCAATGAGTGGGTTGACCGAGGGCATAGACCAGGAAATGTTCCTGGACCCAGAGATTCGCAACTGGGTTCTGTTTCCAATCACTGTTATCATGGTCCTGATTGGTATTTTTAGGCACCAGATTACCATATTGATGACTGGCGAGCCCCCAAAGCCTGAAATTAAGGACATTCGTCAAGGCAAAGCGCTTATGCGTGGCCAACTGCTAGCTCAGAACAACTCGTATATTCCCGCCGCAGCCTTTGCCGAACGCAAACGGTATCTCTGCCAGGCGTACGAGGAGGGTACTTATCTGAAGAACAAGGAAAACAAGGATCAGAGCCCAGCAAATCTTATGACAGATCCTAAGAATATGGAAGTGATGATGGATGGCATGAAGAAGCAGATGATGGGCATTATCCCGCAGACGCTTATCATGGGCTGGATTCAGTTCTTCTTTTCTGGCTTTATTCTGATCAAACTACCCTTTCCGCTTGGTCTGCGCTTCAAGCAGATGCTGCAGTCGGGAATTATGACGCCCAACATGGATGTCAGATGGGTGTCGTCGCTTTCTTGGTATTTTATCAACCTGTTTGGTCTTCGCGGCGTGTTTTCGCTTCTTCTCGGCGGCGACAACTCGGCTGACGGTATTCGCGACATGACAGCAATGGGCACGATGGGTGCCATGGGCCAGCAGCCAGGCCAGCCGCAGGACTTTAATAAGCAGTTTCTGGGAATGAAGGATACACTGTCCATTATTTACCACGAGTGGGATCTGGCAAATATCGAGCAGCGCGTGCTTGTCAAGTATGGCAAACAGGCACGACTGTTTAAGTCATCTGCTGCCAAGTAGCTGGCGTTATCTACTTTTTTTGATTATTCTTCTGAGTGTCCTTAATGCTTCACAAAAGAGGTCTTAGCAAAGCATCTTTAGCTTGCCTTTTTTTTTTTCTTTAAACATGGGGAATTTCTTTTTTGTCAAAGAGAAGCCCACGCCAGTCTCGTCTCTCTGGATGGCAGTTGTACAAACAACTAGACCACATTGTGCTCACTCGCTCTTCTGCACTAGTATTAGAAATAAAGAAATATATATTTTTTGGCGCTTTATTCTAAACCACACAACGTCTATGCATATCAGCAGCCTGCCAGATGACATTCTTTTTCTTGTGCTTGAACAGGCCTTTAGTGTTTCTGGCTCTGTAAAGGAGAACTTTAAAGAAAATCTCAAGCTACTTGCTATTTGTCGTACCTGGAGACATGCAGCCCTGACAATGGTTTATGAGAACGCCTTTGCAATATGCCACAACACAGAAAGCGAGAACCAGTCGAATTCTTCCCAAGAACTGGAATATCCATCTGCTACAACAAATGTTGAACTAATTATTTCTGCTGGTTGTATTAACATAGTTAAGAAGGCCCACATACACGTGTCCTTTTTGATGAATCCATTCCCAGCCTTTGACGTGATTTTGAGTCTGCTTGAAAGCGCAAAGGTGTGGCCCAAAACAAAGCTATTAAAAGTGGTGATGCAAAGTAAGTACAGCAGGGTATATTTGCAGAACATTGACATGACAACATGTGCGCCAAGTATTGAAAGCACCGGTAACACTCTGTTTCGTCTAATGCCTACCATCACAAAAGTCGACCTACAAGGTGTAATGCGTGACCCAATTTCAGAGGCATTACATGGAGCACTGGTAAATCAGTATGCTGAAAATCTAGAACAACTTGTCAGTAAGAGTACAATTGCGCTTTACCAGGCTCAGCCATTTAAAAAGCTGAAACATGTCTTTATTGACTTTGGGAGTGCACAGAAATGTCAGTTTCCATACATGTTATCTGAGCAGATTGAGTCATTGAGGCTTTTTAACGGTCTGGGCGATAGTTACTGGACTGCATTTGTATCGCCAGAGGACGATTGTGACAAAATTATCTTCTCTAATTTAAAAGTAATCAACATTGCCTACAGCCCAAGAGCAACTGTGATGTTGACCAATGACAGTATTTTGCATGGTGGCAATGGTAGAACCCCTAAAAAGCTTCATTTCCCAGCACTTGAGCATTTATATGTAAGTAGCATGACTCAGAGTTGCCCACTTCTCGAGTATTCGGTGCTTCCTCTGAGCCTTAAAAGTATTTTAATATATGGCACAGCAGCAGTGCTCAGATCTATTGAGCACCTGCAACTCCCACCTGCAAAACATTTACTGATTTCATTGGGTTTTGGATCCAATAGTGACACTAGCATATTTACTGTCATAAACAATTTATTTGCAAATACAGGTGCATGTGAGAAGGTTGAGCTACATCTAAATGATATGATGCTGCCTATAACCAAAGATGCTATTGCATGCCCCAACATTACACATCTCCGTATTTCAGTACAAATTCGTGAGAATGTGGTACTGTCACTTATTAGTACTCTGCACCGCCTTACCAAGCTAGAGCTGCATCAAGTTTGTGGTGATATAGAACAGGAAATCAACATTCTAGAGTTTAATGAAAAGGAGAAAGCAGACCAAAAACCATACAAGACAAACCTTAAAGATTTGTCTATAGACTACCTACCGAATGTTTATCCGCATAAACAAGCTGTTTGTTTTTTAAAAGATCTGCTTCTTAGATTGCCCACCTTGACCAGGTTAAGCTCACGAAAAACACCATCGGAACCAATCTTAGACTTTATTACTGCATCCGAACCTTTATATCCGCATCTAAAAAAGCTTTCCGTGGCACTGGACAACATCAACTAGACTTTTAAACATTAGTTGGATGTTCTGGAAATGGCATGATTTATTTTCCAAAATAATAACGATCCTGTTACTCTTCTCGAATACGTGCGCGCATAAATAACTTTTAAACT
>JANBTM010000233.1:10985-21816 GCA_027578695.1 Coemansia sp. RSA 1365 | reverse complement strand
AGCTGTGGACGAGGTTGCAGCTATGGACGGGGCAGTGGTTGCGGAAGGAAGAGGGGAGTTGACCGGGGCGCCACTACCTGAGGCGATTGACGGACAGACGGCGGCACACGATGTTGGAGTCGATTCGGTGGCGACGTGTCTTGTGGAGTTGTTCGGTGCACTGCCAGCGCCGCTGATTCCGGCAGAACTGTACGCAGCCTGCATTGAGGCTGGGGCGCTGTCACGGGCGGCGGCGCTAGAAGCAGTGGAGGAGCTGGCTCCGGCGAATCTGACAGTGCTTGTGTATCTGCTGGCGTTTTTACGCGATGCAGTGGAGCGCGGGGCAGCATCAGCGCGACGCGTGGCACGCGTATTTTCAGTAGTGCTACTCCGTGCGCCTGGGGCACTGGCACCAGCAGACGGTGACATTGAGCGAGCTGAACAGTTTATGTGGTTTCTACTGCGATCGCATGGCACAGTTTAAGCTCGGAGAAACAGTGCACGTGAAATAAAACGCATCAAAGAAAATGAGGTTAAGGGGGAAAAATGTGTGTGCAATATTTTTGGAGCTCAATGTCACTCAGACCTTTTATTTCCTGTTTTAATTGCAATATCTTTTTTTTTTTTTTTTTTTACATTTTGTAGCGTTGTGCATCCTTTCTGTTCTACAAATTTTTAACTTTTTTCAGTGTCTGTAAGTGCAACCATTTAAATGTATGTGAGGTATAAAGTGGTTTCATGAACACATATAACTATACAAAAGTGAAGGAGCTTTCGAACAATAACCATTCAACATTACTTTTGGCGTTTTTTTTCTTGTGAAATGAAAACCTTTGAGGTTTGTAGTGGCAGACAGTGGTCTTCGGGGGTTGGTAGAAAATCCCGAATGTCTGCCAGCACCAGTGGCGACACACGAAATGGCGTGGGCCAGGCACAACAGCAACTACAACGAGCGCTGTTGGAAGCACTGCGTGGACAGGCGGATGATGAAGGACGACGACGTATGCTGGCTATTGCGCTGCTGGCAGCGTACAGTTTAATTCAGGCAATGCCTTCGCACTGTCGGCGACCGTTTGCGTTGGTACTTGTGGCCACCATCCAGATGCTTAGTAATACAGGAGCCAGTCAGGCTGCAGAGACCATACAGTACACAGATGACATTAGTACAATACCGGATACTGTAAACCGGCGAGTGCAGCTACTGAGATTTGTCACCAGTCTTGCGCTGTTAGATATGGCTGCCACGAACGCAACAAATGTAGACAGTCAGCGGGCAGCGCTTGAGCGGCTGGGGCGATTGGCGCAGGCACACATGCGCGTGGCAGGCGGCGCGCAGCCACGCATTGACGGGTGGACGCCTACGGAGAAGGTGGACGGTGACGGACTTTTTGACGATGTGGCGGTGCCGGCGGCCACTGTTGGCAGCACAGCGTTTCTTTTAGAACACATGCGGCGGCTTCCGCTGGCGGTAGCTGCGACGGCGGACGACGACTCCGGCGGTGACCCGCTTAGTGACGTGCAAGCAGTAGGCGATGCAGTAGCAGCACGGGCAGAAGAGCTTGGTTTGCATGTAAGTATTGCGATGGCTGGAGTCGTACAGGCCGAACAGCATGCAGTGGAATCAGCTTTCCCGCACGCTGGTACAATAATTGCGGCAGATGCATGGGCCGCACGCCCTGGCGCAGCGCTGGCGTTGCGACATCTTCTTCTGGACGCTGCAAGCCTGGTGCTTGAGCACAGTTTGCGTGCGGATGACTCCCTATGTCTAGTGCCGTGTGCAGTGACGCCAGACCTTCCGGATGCGCCGGCGGATTTGGTGGTGTACTTAGTATGCCGCGGCACCTTGTGCCCACGCACACACAATACGAAATCATTGCAGGACGACCAGCCAGCGGCAGGGTATTCAGTCCCAGACCTCTGTGAGATTCGCGCGTTAGCGCAGAACGTCTATGAAGGGCGTGCTGAAGTCGACGTGCGTACTTTGACGGAGGGAAGCCAGTGGTTAGTGGTGCGACTGCGGCTTTCAGGCGCGCTGGACGCGCAGGTGACGCCGCCAAAGGCCGTAGCGGATATCGGTAGCCCCGCAGCGTTGGACGCCACGCTAGTGACGCCGCAGCTAGGCGAATTTCGCGAAATGCTGCGCGGTGCACGTGTGGTTGTGCGCACGGCGGGAGCGACGCCGCAAATTGACTCGGCCGGTAGCCACGCGGCACTACGCACGCTGCCGCTTGCGGAAAGCGCAGGGCACGACTTGCGCGCGGCCGAGGCGTTTCTGAGTGCGGCTGGATGTGTGGTAGAACGTCTGGCGGTAGGAAGCACAGCGCGGTCGCCTGCCACACCGGGGTTATCACGACAGCTGGTTGCGCAGCGGCCGCCGGCGTTTGTTATGGTGGATGGCGGTACTGACGTGCTGCGCGCAGAGTTTGAGCTTTTGCGCGGCACGTTGTCGTTTGCCGCCAAGGCTGATGCCGCACAGCGCGTGCGTACACATAGCGCAGCAACGCTAGGCATTGTGGCGCTGGTGCCGCTGAGAGCAGTGGCACGCATGCGCGCTTGCGTACGTGCGTTGGCTGCCGAGCCTCACGCTTTGCCTCCGCCTGTTGTTAAAATAATTGCACTTCCACTGGGCGAACGCCGTCTACTTGCCGGTTTGCGCGCTGCTTGGTCTCTGCGCCGCCTTGAGCGTTATCATCCCACGCCATCTGCGCCCGCTTCTGCGTTTTATGCGCTGCCTGCGCGCCCCGAAACTACGTTTGTATTCTCCCGCGCACCCCCTGCCACTCCTTCGCCACCACGCAGCGCCGCTAGCGATGGGTTGTACGATAATTTGCGCACTGTGTCGTCGTCTACCAGCTCTTCTTTCTCTGCCGACTCGTCTGGGTCGGTTACGGGTGTGCCCGCCTGGTCCACCGCTTTACCAGAGCTCTCAGTCGCGCCACGTGCCTGGTCGAATGCAATTGGCACTTCTTCAGTTACACACATCGATATTCCTCGCAGCTCCACGGAAGACGCGCCACTGGTGCCCGCCCACCCTGCGCACACGCCGCCTAGTCCACTTATCGAAGTCAACTCGTCTCTGGCACGCACTTTACGTTTTGCTGCTGCTGCAGATGAGCCGCGGGCTGTGTCGCCCGGCACAACTTCGGCTCCACAAACCGTTCGCAGTGTCAGTGCTGGCGTCGTGGATACGGACGCTTTACCTTCTAATTCCGCCGGCCATGCGTCTGTGGGAACTATTAGTTCGGCGCCGCTCGAGCCGCCACAGTCTGCGCTTGACTCCCTCACTGAGTCGTCCGACACAAAGCCAGCTGACTCAGGATCGCCTGCAGCTACGGAATCCCCAGCTGATCAGCGGTCGCTTTCGCGCACACGCACGCTGTTACGCGACAAAATGGCAATGTTTAATCGAGCACGCCACCGCGCTCGTAATAAGCTGCGTCATGGAGCTGATGCGGAGTCTTCTTCTTCAGCAACACTGCTTCCACCGCAGCGCGGAGACGCTGAAGTAGAGGATGAGTTGTCTGAGCCTTCTGAGTCTCCAGATGCAGTACCTGACACCGTGTCTGTGACTAAGGGGCCTGTGTCACAAGGCGAGTCGCCTACAGTGGTGACACTACCAGAGCCAGGCATGGCTGACTTGGACAAGCCGTTGCCTAGACTTCCTGCTGCGGCAATCATGCCTGCAGAGAGTCCACGTTCTATGACTCCTGTTCCTGTGTCTGGCGTTGCTACACCTGCTGCCACAACCGATAAATCTCAGCCCAGCGCACAAAAGCTTGCTGGTGGAGCTGGCCGCGATCGCAAAGCGCGGCTGCGGGCACGGTTGCAGGATGCGGGCCGGCGGCTGGCCGAATCGCAACAGCAGCAGCAGAAGCGTAGCAAAGAACAGATAGCTGAGGGTTCCAAGGCTGATGTTAACAATGCCGAAACAGGCATAAGGGCAGAGTCTATGCATTCACTGTCGCCGGCACGACCGCAGACAGGCACTGGCTCAGGGCCGGAGGACAATAGCTCACGCACGCAGCAGTCACGGTTGCAGGTCGAGCCACTGGTGGCACCAGAGCCGGCGCTGGGCGGCATGAGCGATAGCACGCCGCCCATCCGCGTGTTGTTGGTCGAGGACAACCTCATTAACCGCAGCATAATGGAACGCTTTTTGCGCCATATGAACGTGCGTTACGATGTTGCGTCTAATGGTGAGGAGGCCATCCGCATGTGGACTGCAGCAGCTGAGGAGCTCGGCACTCCAGGAAGTTCTAGCAGCGTTGCGCCGGCAGCTGTCGGGCGTGGCCCGTATCATATTGTTTTTATGGACATTCAAATGCCTATCATGGACGGCATTGCGGCAACCAAACAGATTCGACGATTGGAACGCCAGAGACACATTGGGCTGTGGGTGCCCAATGGTTCTATGGCCAGCATGGGAGCTGAGCGCCTTGTTTCTGCTTCAAATCGAAATGTTTTTAATGGCCCTGGTCTTCATCGCGCTTCTGGAGTCCCACGTGAGTTTGGCGAGTCCTCTCCGCGTACTGTTCGTTGGGTGCCGATGCATCTGCGCAGGCTACCGCCTGGTGCACGTAATGTTCGTTACCTCCATCGTCATGGTCTTGTGCAGAGCGTGCCTACCGCGCCACTGGGTGCTGTGGCGACTGGGTTGGTTTCTGATCAAGATTCCGTTGCTGCTGTTCGTCGCAATTGCTCGCTTTCGGCTCTTCGCTACTCGCCCGTTGGTATCTCTGCCAATATCGCTACTGTACGTCGAAGGGCCCCTGGCCGTAGTGTCTCAGGATCTTCGCGAAATCTGACAGTTAGCACTGCCACTACACCTTCTTCGTTGCAACAGCAGCAGAAAACTCAGCAGCGTCAACCAACAAACGAGAGCAGGCCGGCCCTGCATGTTGAAGAAACTGCTGAAGATAATGGTGCTGCTTCTGGGCCTTTGCTGTCGCCGGATGATGCTGAGATTGACTCGGTGCGGCACATAGCCATGTTTCCACCGGATGGTGGTGTTGAAGCATCTGCATCTGTTCAACCACCCTCTCGCGGGGAACCGCCGAGTCCCACCGGAAACTGGCGGAATGCACGTCTCGCGAGATCTCTGCAGCTACCACCCTTACAGCGTCAGAAGCAACGAGGACAGACTGGTGAACGCAATTACCAACTAAAGTCATCATCCTCTGGTAGAATTGATTCACCACTGCCAGTTTCTGTAAAGTCGCCGGTCATTATTGTTGCACTAACAGCATCTTCTCTTGAGAGCGATCGACGTGCGGCACTTTCTGCTGGCTGCAATGATTTTCTTACTAAGCCTGTGAGTTTGATCTGGCTCAAACTTAAGATTATTGAGTGGGGTTGCATGCAGGCTCTTATTGATCATGATGGATGGAGAAAATGGCGTTCAAAGCGCTCACGTTTTGAAGTATCTCAGTAGCTTGGTTGTTGTTCTTTTACCTTTTAGTGCTTTTGAATATACTATTAGTCTGAGACTTATCTGTGAAAGTGCTCGTTTAGCAGCACTGCTGTCTTTAGATTGTTTAGTGCTGTGCAAATATTTTAGTAATATAGTTGACATCTCCTATGAACTTGGTGCCACAGGTATTGAGAGTTTTTTGTTGAGAATAAAAGTCCCTGATTTTGCTTGATCACAATATGATGTAGAATAGAAAAGAGGATCATGGGAGTGCAGAATTTTTCACTAACTTGTCAATCTAAATCTTGACAAGCACTTTTTGAATTACATCTTTTAAAACTGAGAGTCGATATAACTTCTTTTTGCGGCATCTATAGCACGACCAAGTAAAATATAAAGATGAGCGAGCTTCCTAGTTTTACTCTACCACAAGTGTTTGACAATCCCAAGGGTTGGGGACCTACTCCACAAGCACCAGCAACCTTAGGAGAGATTCCCTATGATTTGTACTCAAAAGGAGACAAGGTTAATCGAGTAGCGAATTGGATTAATCCTAATGATTCCCGTGACCATCGTGATGGTGGACGCGGACGTGGACGTCGTGACCATGTGCAGCAAACTTACGGTAGCAGTTCAGCATCTGCATTCGCATATCAAGCGGAGGAAGATGAGGAATCCTTCTCTTTGGTGGGAGACCGTGGAGTAGTGGGTGCAAACAGGAAAATTGGTGTGCGTGCTGTACCTACTGGTGGTCGTGGAGGACGTGGAGGTAATGTTGGTGGTCGTGGACGCGGTCGTGGTATGCAGCGATTGGGTGGTGGTCGTGGTGGTGGGCCTGGTGGACGCGGTGGTGGGTTCCGCAGACGCTTTGGATGGCGCGATTTTGACCGCGGTCATCATCGCTTTGCTAGTGTTAAGCCCACTGACGATTGGGAGCTTGTGCAGGAGATTGAGTTTAATCGCATGTCGGGGTTGAGTTTCCTGGCGCAGGAGGCTCGTAACCTGGGTACTTATGGTAGCGTGGGAATTTACGACCATCTGTACGACCGTGTTAACACTAAGCTAGAGCGTCCGCTAAAGGCCGCTAGTGGAGTGCGTCTCAATGTCACTGCCAGCCAGGACCCTGTATTGAACAATTTGGCTTCTACCGATAGTTCTGTCAAGGTCTTTGCTACCGATACTGTTATTGCTACTCTTATGGCATCAATGGTATCTACTGGTGCTTGGGATGTTGTAGTCAATCGCGTAGGCGACCGTCTTTTCTTTGACAAACGCGATGGCGGACCGCTTGATTTCCCTTCTGTCAATGAGAACGCTGCGGAACCACCTGCTGAATCCTCTGAGAAGGAGGCCAGCATTAATTCGGCTGCTATGCTAGCTGGTGAGGCTCGTGATGTTAATCGCAGCTATATTAGTCAGATTACTGCCAAGGGTACTGTCTCACTAGACCATCCCAATCCTTTCAACCAGGATAATGCCGATACTGTTGATCATGCAGCTTACCGTTATCGCATCCTGGACTTTAGTGCTAAGGCTGGAGAAGACGAGGAAGAGCCTGAAGAGCAGAGTGGTGATCGTTGCCTAATGGCAATTCGTACGGAAATTAGCGGATATATTCCATCAGGGAAGAATAATAAGCAATTATTCTTACGTGCACTTACTCAACATGATATTAGTGCACAGGGATCTGGTGGAGCTTTAGATTGGCGTCAGAAGCTTGATTCTCAGCGTGGAGCAGTTATAGCTACGGAAATGAAGAATAATGCTTCGAAACTCGCTCGCTGGGCTTTCCAAGCGGTTCTTGCTGGGGCTGATCAACTTCGTATTGGATTTGTTGCTCGTAGTACACCACGTGATCGTTCCAGACATGGAGTATTGGGGTTCCAATCTTATAATCCATCAGACTTTGTACAGCAATTGTCACTTAGTGAGTATACGGCTTGGGGAATTGTTAAGGCTTTGGTTGATCTTTGTTTGGGTTTGGATGAGGGCAAATATGTTATTATGCGTGATCCTAATAAGCCTCTCATTCTTATCTATCGTGTTCCTATTAACACTTTTGAAGATGATGGTGAGGAAGAAGAAGAGGAAGATGTTGAGAAAAATGAAAATGATAATAACGATTAAATCGATATTTACATTGTGATATCCTTTTTCATTTTTTTTTTTAAAATATATTTTATGACAATTTTCTTTTTGGTATCCATTAAAATGCCATATAAATATCAGTGTTGAAATTTTAAGTATTCTGTTACTTTTTAGAGAAAACAATTCTTATTGTTGGTTAACTACAATGCCATATATTCTGTAAGTACGTTATAGAATTGTCATACTAAGCATATTGCAACTACTTTAATCGTTCTTAAGACGTAAACATTAATGCTGGTCATCGGAAAATAACAAAAACACACTGTAAAACATTAGTAGAAGCTAACATTGCACCTGTAGATCAAATATACTACTTGTCAGTTTGTTAAGGTAATGAATCTCATATCTAAATGTGTCATTAGATGCGTAAATTGAAAAGTTTGTAAATAAGAAAAAAAAAAAGAGAGTTTAGGCTAAGGATATTTATAGCTTTTTACGGAATCCAAGCATGGGTTTATTTTTCCAAGCCACAATCACGCGGTCAATGCCCAAAAACAGTATCCAAAAGCAACTAGCGATTTAATGTAACAAAAAAGGGTGTCGATACGTTTTTATAGTTCTCTTGGTAAACTTCTATTTATAACTCGTAACTATATCAATAAATATGTCAGACGACCACATTGCAGCGAGTGCAAGTCCTTTAGAGGAGCAACCAAACAATATTCCTAGCAGTATAGATGCACCAATGGCAGCATTAATAAACACACAACTGACATTGGAATCTAGCACGCCACCTTTAACAGCAGAGAATAACACAGCAGGACTTTCATCAAGTGCATCATCAATGTTACGAGTATTATTACCATCATTGACTAATTTGGATGCACTTTTAGAATCTGTATGGGTTAAACAAGACTTACTTAATGAAGTACTTAACAGACTATCTGCAGAATTAGAACAATTTGACGAATTGATCTTACCGCCGGGTATCACTTTACAAAATATTTCTAAAGGTGGTAGTGGAAATACCGATAAATCTCATCCAGTTAGTGTTGGACAACAAGCGGCAATGCGTTTGAAGGAAACTCGTGCTAAAATCATCACTATTAATTCTATTCTGAAGAAAGTACGTGCCAGATTAGATAATGTCTCGATGCTTGCCCAAGCTAAAATCTTACAGCAACAACAAGAGCACTCTTTTACCTCGGCCAAACAATAAATTAGAAAAAAAACTCGCATGTACGTTTTTTCTAACAAAATAAACATATCATTAAACCATGCTCCTGATCCAAGACAATGGTGACTTGTTCTGAATGTTTTTGTGTAAAACATGCTATTCATAAAAAGAATTAATATACCATTCCTGTTCTGCTGTGCTAACAATCGGCCTTGTGCAGTTTGTGGTCGTCTCGGGGCTCGGCAAACTCTTCGTCGGGTTTTCTTTTAGCGCCAGTATCTTCCACACTACAGAATAAGTCAAATAGAGCAAATTTAACAAAAATAAATATATGATGCCTTTAATAAATGTCACAACCACCAGTATTGCTAACAAAAGGATGCATATGCATTATGACACTTACTCTGGAGTATTAGCATAGGCAACAGATTCTGGTAGTCGCAACGACAGACAATACATGTCCTTTTTCGGCGCTACTTTGCGTACAAAATAGACATTTGCATTGAGTTCTGCGTATTTTTCTTCTGGAAAACCAAGCGCACTACATGCACGTAACAGAATATCCTTCTCGGGCTCTTCTGATTTTGTAAAGCAGTGGACATGAATCAATGGTAGATTCGGAAGCTTATCCTTGTCACCATCTCCAGCAATATGACGGAAAAGTCCGCGGAAGGCGTCCAGAAACTCAATGGCGATTGCTGGCAAGTTCATTACAACATGGTCAAAGGATCTCGAAGTAATTGGAATAACCTTCTCCTTTGCTGCAACAGCTCGATTAGCATTAGTTTTCTTCTGATGCACAGGTATGGATAGTGTACCGTCCTTGGCCATTTGGTAGTACTCGATGAATGCCTTGCGGATAAAATCGCGTCCGTCTTTATTAAATGTGCGCACACGGGCTTGTACCTTATTAAGCCGCACATTATCGCACAAAGCATTGAAAGAAGCAGGGTTGAGGTCATTGGCCCATACTAATGCGCCTTGCTTAGCTGCTGGAATCGCAAATGGACCTACGCCAGCCATTACATCACAAATGCTACTCCCGCTGCCAAACATCTTGATCAAACGCTCGTGTTCTGAATGCAATCTGGAGTTCCAATATACCTTCGAATAATCAAATCTAAATATGCAATCGTTCTCGCGCACCGTAGCAACAAAGTTATCGTCGCCAGCCAATACTTCCATTTTAAAGTTGCGGAAGGTATTGTCGATGGTGTCTAGCTTGTTTACTACAGTTTTCACTGTGGTTGATTTGTCCAATATAATTTGGCCAATCAATGACTTGTATTCAAGATACTCGTCGCGCAAGTTCATGTGTGCAATGTGACCGATCTGTTCATAGGAGGTTGGCGCCTGGCTTGGATCAGGCAGAACTGCTTTAAGAATCTCATCTGCTCCCCAGTGCTCATATCCGAGATCAATTGTATGTTCCACTGTTTCCCATTTGTTCTCTTTAACAAGCTGCTGCAATCTCTCGCTGGCTCCTTCCAGGTTGCTATTGATCTCGGGATTCAAAAGCACTATCTTGTGCGTCGTGCTATTATTGTTGCTCTCCACTACATTACGCAGCTTTGGCATCCGCAGAATATCCTTAGACAACTCCTTTTGTATCTGTCCAATCGACTTTGTGGGGACGCATAGCCCAACTACAGGAAACGTCTGGTTAAAAGCGCCCTTGTCCAGTTCCTTCATTCCACGACGCACGGGCGGTCTAAGTGCAACCATTATTTTGAACCAATCTAGAACTATTAACACCACAGACAATATTGATTTGGGATTGATATTGTTCAAACGGCAGTAATTGAGCACTAAATTTTTCAAAGTCAATTTCTTGGAATGTAATAATCAGTAGTTAGAAAATAATGGGTTAATCATCAGCTGTTGTTCGTTTAACATTTTGTGGAAGTATGTAGAGAAGTCAAGCAGATAATAAATACAGAATATTTATTACACAAGTTATTACTGTTGGTACAAGACGGCAAAAAAACTACAGCATAGTAAATTTCTAGGCCTTGTGTCAGCTAAAAGCTGAGAATAAATGCTGGTAACCTGGGTTTGGCGTTCACTCAATGTATGCTAAAGCAACCCCAATGATCTTAAGAATATGTTATTTATTGCGCACTTTTCTAAATGTTTTAAGCTTTTAGGTACTTGCAAAAGTTAAAGAGATATTAAGA
>JANBTM010000233.1:0-10885 GCA_027578695.1 Coemansia sp. RSA 1365 | reverse complement strand
AGTGTCAAGTTAACAGAAAAGCCAACGCTAATCCCACGTAAACATTGGAAGCGGGTGTGCCTCGGTATTAAAAACATAGTCTACAAGTGAGACTGGATCAGTATCACTAAATAGCAAAAACAGATACTTTAGTGTTTCGGACAAGAAAAATGTCTCCAAGTTATTCCGGCGTGTAGGAGGAGTTATACAGACATTATCAATACTAGTGTAACCGTATTCTGGAGACCAAGCCCATTTTTCAATAGCCTCAAAAATGCGCCAACCATACTCGCGCCATATTGTTTCGCCAGTAATCTTCCATAGCAAATATAAGGATTCGATAGTTTCAGGGCGCAAGATATAATGGCGGTCAAATGGATGCACCAGGATATCACCATTTGGCTTGATAAGCTGTTCGTTCAAATTGAATGGGATCTCCTTTCCAGTTTCATGATTTAGTTGCCTAAACCATCCAATCTCCGGAGCCAGTCCAGATGGAGTGTCAAAGTACATATGTGCACATGTCTCGCCAAGCTCACGAGCTAGAATAAGATCCTCACGATCACGGGACCGGATTGCTGATGGGGTGATATTAGATAAAGGCACTCCGTTAGTCGAGCCAAGAGCTAAGCTACCAGCTAGAAAGCATACTAGGTGATCCATCTTGGGGCTGAATTTAGGAGTTGGGCTGTTTATCGACAATAATTCGCCAATGTAGGTAAGATTCTGATTTGGGCTGACAGTTGTCAGATACTTTCTAACACCATCCATAGCAGTGTCGTACTCTTCGCGGAATATTGGTTCGGTTTGTTTAGTCTGAAGCCATTGTTTTAGCAGATATTCGTAATAGCTGTCCCCTCGCGAACCAAGTGAAATAAAGGTGCCTGAGAATTTTCCGCTAGTGCCATTAATGTAGTTTGAAACAAGGCCATCAAACTTTGGAGCCTTAAAAATAATATCCATAATCCGATCAACCTGTAGTTGATAGCTTTGCTTTCCGGTAAGTTTAGCCAGATAGCGGAACTCTAACTGCAATGTAGAAACTTCGGATGTACTACTCTCCACAACAAAAGGCATCCCGTCCGAGCGCAGGATTGCTGTTTCGGGTGGAATGCCTGTGGAAGTATTAAACGACTTTGCCAGCCGGGAACCCAAATCTTCAGCCAGTTCAAGAAGTGCGCCATCTGTTTCTCCGGACCAATGATAGGCTGACAAAAGACCTCCAAGCAGTCTGATTGTCGATTCAAACAAGGAGACAGTTCCAGGCTGGTCAAACGTCACTTGGCTGACCAGAAAGTCTCTCCCGGCGTTATACTCGCTCTTGAGACCCATCAACCACAAAGTGTCCAACACATCGGCAATGTAGTAACCAAGACCAGTCTGGGTAAAGTTCTTTCCAGCATGTGAGATCGGATGGTGTTCATCTTGGCCGAATGCATCGCGGTAATAAAAGTCCCAAGCCCTCTTAGCTGCCGCAACCACCTGTTTACGGCGCTGCCCCCAATCTATTAAGCTACTATTGCGACAGTCTTCGCAGTGCGCTTCGCGAATAACATCATCAAGCTCCTTTTGTTGCTCCCGAGTAGCGTGCCAGTTTGTTGCTAAGTTATCAGGCCATTGGAGCATATACTCATGCCTTTCAGTAGAGCGATGCCTGGTGGTACTGTTTGTCGCAAGCGGCTGAGCGGTCGGTTGCACTTTATCTACTAATACGCTCAAGTACTCTAATGTCTGCACACTGTTGAATAACATCACAATACATAGTGCCACTACGCTAACGAGCAATACCCACGCGAGTCGTATGGAAAATCGTCTACATATACTCATATTTTGAATTTGTAAGGTAAAGGAAATAATACATTCTAGAAGAAGGTGTCACAGCACTCGCTGGGTTGTCACTTTTTAGAAGATTTATATTTAGGATTCAAAACGGAGAAGTATTAAACAATTCACGAGCGCAAGCCACTTAAAAGGGGGAGGAGGATCACTCTGATTAATCGAATCACCCGCAGATCTGAGCGCAGATTCTGCTGGCTACGACATCCTTAGCTGTCACTGCCAGTGCTGTTGACTGTGATTGCTACCCATGTCGCAGGACAGGGGTAGTTACCATTGGCTGCTTCCTACTCCACCACCAACACCAACGCCAACTGCCAACGACCTCTGCAACCATGCGCAAACGACGCCCCCCCCCCACCTGAAACGCAAACGCACTGCCCAAATGGCGCAAACCTGCTATACCAACTTCCGCCTTGAAAAATGGCTACTTGCTGCATAAAACTTTCACGCTTTTCCAGAGACTTGTGATGCATTTCTTTGCTCTATGCGCTTGCATCAATTAGAATCAGCTTTTGAAACTTACTCTTGTTGTGGTTTGATATTAAAATCATGTATGTACACACCTTACAATCCCCAGCTACAGCCACGATACGGATTTGCGCTGTTTGTAGATTGTACAAGTAGGTTTAGCTAATAGCCATTTCTGTGGTGCTCCCATTTTGACTATTATTTTTTTGACAAGCTGAATTCTGTAGGGGGGAGGCGAAGGACTTTATTACGCGGCTGCCCTTTGACCTGGTGGTGATGATAGCTGGAAGGCTAAGTGTAAACGATCTCTATGGATGTTGGCTTGTAAGCCGCGGCTGGTATGAGCTATTCACTAGCGATAGCATTCTATATCCTGTATTTATGCAAAAATCACACTTTGATCAAGAGTCCTTTATGTTTCAATGTCTGCCTGGTGGATCAGGACACGAGCACAACGATAGCGACAATGGACTGGAAACTGTGGATATACCAGACAACACTGATAAGCGTTTACACGACGCTGGTAATAATACAACAGCAGACGGAGCGTCAGACGCTGATGGCGACAAAGGTACTGAGATTAGTGTGAAAAATCCGCAAAAGACTACAGAGGAACTAAAGCAGGCAAAAGCTGAGGAGGAGTTAAGGCTGGAGGAGCGTGTCAGTCAGCACTGGCTTAAGGACAAGCGTGTGCTTATGAGAGTGCTGCAGAATTTGCTCAACCGTGGCAAGCGTTGGAGCAAGGCAGAGCCATCGACCAGAATATACCTTCCACCGGTACCAGTGGATGGCACAGCCTCGGATATTCGGGATGAGTGGCAAGGTGCAGTGAAGACGGTAAAGATGAAGGCTGGTATTGTTGCAGTTTTATACAACGCTGGAAAGTCTATTCGTTTATGGAATCTTATCAACGGCTACGAGGAGATCAAAGAAATGACCAACTCTTACATCGAGAAGAATCGCAAAGTACTTTTGGCACAGAAAAAATACGGCGGACCTCAATTGCCACCATTTACTGAAGATCAGGTGGCAAACTTGCTCAAGTGTTCGCGCAGTGGGGTTCCTAGAAAGGCAGTACTTAGTGTGTTGCCACTGCGCGTCAAGCCAAAGTTCTTTGACTTTTTCTGCTCCAACAAAGTACTGGCAACGGCGACGCTTGGTGGTGAGATTGACGTGTATGACATGAAGACTTGTAAGCACCGGCGCACATTTAAGATTTCTGGAAACGAAAGCGTCGAATCGATACATGTGTGGTTAGATTACGTGGTTGTGAGTCACGGAACGCGTATCACGCTGTGGAACCACACCACAGGCGAGGTTTTGGAAGATGGATTGGCTACTGCACACCGCGTTGGTATCACTGGGGTGTTTATTTTAGACAACGACAGACACCTGTTGAGCATTGACAAAAAGGGAATTCTTGTGGTTACCAATCGTGATGCAAAGTCGCCTAGCTCCGATACTCTGCTAGATGTGCCATTGTACCCACTTGTTCTTGCTGGGGATATGGGCGCGCCATACTCTATGCGCCTCTTGCACATGACGCACTTGTGTGTGTGGGGGAGATACTCGCTGGGACACTACGAGCTATATGAACCTGGACTGCGAAGCCTGCCACCGCTGAGCAGTCTTATTGTCACACCGCACGGCGAAATCCAGCGTGAATCTGATACGGAGAATCAAACCGGGGCGCTTGGAGAGCCTTTTACAGACGCCGAAGATGTCTCAGCGCAACCACCGCCTTCTGCTGCTACAGTTGGATCTGATGACGATGCTGCTGCTGTGACGGCAACAACACAAGAGACAAGCGCCAGCTCTTTGCAATTTGACGGTGATAGTAGCGGGCATGTTTCCGATGCGCAGTCAGCACTTGCACAGCTGGAAGCCTCGCATGAAAATCTCGAGATTATGTACAGCCAAATGGTGGGGGACCGCAACGATGCACACCCAGAAGGTGAACGCATGGAACAGTTCCGGAAAAACCGGGTACCTGCCGAGGACCGCTACCACGTGATAAACATTGACACGTCATTTGAGCACGTAGAAGAAGGCCAGGTTTTATCGGTGGACTTTAAACACGCGTTGTTTCAGAGCAGCAATTACTTGCAGATATGTGATCTTGAGAACAGAATGGATTCTACTAATGAGCTTGGAGGCATGTCGCTTGGGCTGTTACCGGTTGATCCGTCGCCTGAGCGCCTTGCGCCACGGACGCCTGCTGTGGGGGATGCTCCTGAAGACATAGACAGCGGCTCTGAGATTGAATATGAGCCCGACGACAATCCTGCGGATGGCACGGCTTTGGAGGATGCCGAGTCCACATACTTCTTTGACTGGAAGGTGGATGAGGAGCTTGAGGCGATTGAAGATGACGATCGTAGCGATACCATTCCTGACTGGATTGACGACATTGATACATACAACGACACTCTGCTTATGCGAAGAGAATCAAGGGAGACACGCCGGTTCGAGATGCACCGGCTGTTACAGCGACCAGGCCCGGACATTGAAAAGGCGGATCTGATTCAGCTGGAGGCATTGACTATGCGCTATATCCTTGGGCTGCGGTTTGTGTTTGAGGATCCGGGCTTTGGGCGCATACCCTTCAACAGGATGCAGCTGCGAAATGCGCGCGAGTTCATGAGCAAGTACATGCCAGAGCTGATGGAGGCCATCGATGAAGGTGCCAGCGTTGACTCGATGGTACATGCGGCTCCCTATTACATACAGCGCACATACGAGTCGCGGTTCAAGAAGCCAGTCGCTATTGTTGACCACCGCGGGCAGATCATAAGCGGGCAGAAGATCTGCAATGACATAGAACGCATATACCGCGTAGTGTCTTCTTTGGGCGATTTTGAAAGTTATCAGCAGGCGCGTCGCAGAGGCAAGCACATTGTTCCTTCATCTGTATCCCGGCTGCGTTGCGAATCGGCGGCAATGGACGATGGTCAAATTGCCATAGGTTGTCTTAACGGCTATGTGATTGTTACTACCTTTGATTAAGTGGTTGGATTTTCCTTTTTGTGTCTTGCTGGCTTCCAGTCACCATTATAATTTACCTGCACTGTGATTTGCTCTGTGTTTTTATAAAGTCCAGTTATGACACATGCGGCCCGGATATCCGCAGTCAGAGAAACATCTACTGACTATTTTTGCTATAATAAGCACTGTCGAGGAGCACACGGGTTCATCATCAACATTGACGTGATTCCTCACGAGTACTCTTTCCTCAGCCATGCTTGTGGTAATGCTGCAAGCCAATCGCACTTTGGCGTTTCCCAGTGGCCAAAAGTGCCTTGCAGAAACTGAAAGAGCATTCGACCTCTCCCACTTTCTAATTTACATTCCCCTTCTTTTTTTCTTCTCTTTTTAAAGGCTTATTTTTTCTATAGACTGTGCTTAAATCGATACCCTTCTATTATATATTTTTTTTTGTTCTATTTTGCATGGGTCAGACATATTCACACCATACAACTTCTGAAGATGAAAGACAGCAACAGTCTTCCGAATCACAACGAAACCAACCTTTATCAACAACTATGAGAGAGCGCAGAATACCATCAACTACCAGTACTGGCCCTATAAGAGCTGCTAGAGTACCTTCTGGACAATCTCAGATATCTACATCCTTACGAGGAGGAAGAAGTGTGCAAGAGAGATTGCGAAGAAATAATGTAGAACAATCACCACGTCGTTTTCGCTTTTCACCATACAATCTGTTTGGTTCTCGCAATAATTCTCCTTTAGCAAATTCTCAAGCTATTGCAAGTGGTTCTCGTGATACTCGTTCTGCTGATGCATCCAGTTTGGGTGAGGTTGATGGAGTCATAGAACCTGAGCGCATGTCCCTTGACTCTATTGCACCTAGAACAGCTTCAGGTACTGTTGTCGAGTTGGCTGGTGGTAATGGTGCATTAGAAGAACGTGGTGAACATTTGGAACAAACTAACGAGGTTCTTGCTGCTGAAGATACCGAGCGTGATCAGGATGAGGATGTGATTATGACAGATGCTGAAGCTGATGCTTTGCCGTCGGGAGGTGATGAAGCTGCTGACTTGCAGCAGCGGGCGACAAGACGTCGGAGGAGGAGAAGCTGGAGAGCTTCTCACACAGGAAGACATACTGGAAATGAGATTTTGTCGCGGATTGTCGGTCGTTCGGTGATTAATTCAGTTGCACAGGAACTTGAAAGACGGAATACTACCACTTCTGATAGTCATCATACACAGAACTCGGATGCGTCGTTGGACAGCGAGCGTAGAAGTTCGGAAGATACTCAAGAGGAAGGAGATGCAGCTAGTGCTTCTGATTCATCGTCGTCTTTGGATAGTGATAATGGCTTGGAAATCTCAGACTCGCATGTGGAACAGCAGCCACAGAATGAGGAAGAGCAGAGGCCCCTCAATTATGTTTTGAGTGCTGTTGGCAGAGTTGAGCTGTATTTCCGCATATCCTCTTTCATCCAATCAATCCTTGAATCAGATCATGATTCGCAGGGATCAGCAGAGCCTAATACCACTGATGCGCAATCTGGGGAGGCTGATAATATTGGCTCGATGAATAATGAACAGCAGCAGCAGCAATCCACACAAGAAGCAGAAACTTCGGCAGAAAGTACATCTGAACCCAGTGAAGACCAGTCTGCCGCTGCTGCTGCTAGAAACTTAGTAGCTGGCACTGAATTTCGCTTGTTTTTGCTGCCTGGTGCAATTGACCAAGCTCTGGAGACCTACGAGCGTGAGCACGGTGGGGGTTCGGATGCACAGGAGAACGCAGCAGAAGACACAGCACCTTCAGTTGATGCAGCGGCTTCTAGCTCTGCATCTGGTCAAGAGAATCCTGATAGCAGCGGTGATCAGTCTGGACGTGCTAGAGAATATACTGCGGGTGAGCGTCGTCGTGAGAGGCAGCAGAGAAGCCGTGAGGAGAAATTACAGTGTTTGCGGAA
The DNA here is from genome assembly GCA_027578695.1 of Coemansia sp. RSA 1365. Lineage (NCBI taxonomy): Eukaryota > Fungi > Kickxellomycota > Kickxellomycetes > Kickxellales > Kickxellaceae > Coemansia > Coemansia sp. RSA 1365. The sequence goes on along the minus strand of JANBTM010000233.1, from coordinate 3,648 downwards.
CATTGCTCGGGCAATGAATGATGAGCGTCGTAATATACAGTTTCCGGTTATGATGGTTGGTATCCGACTGAGTCCTGAGCTACGCCAGCAGACACGGGCTGCTTTGGAAACTCTTAGTGATAATACGGCGGAAAATAACAGTGGACCAACTAGCAACAACAGCAGTACGTCTTTGATTGTAGAACCGGCTAGAGATGCACCAGATATGCAAACACTACCCGCGGCTGCAACTGGAACACCCACGCCTGCGTCTAACAACAATGGGAATGAACATGGCCGAGGGTTTATTGGTCGCGTAGGAGAGATGCTTCCCAGCATCTCGGACATTGTTACATCTCTTCGCCGCATTCACAGTGCGACTACCCCCAGAGGCTTTGGAAGAGCTCGCAGCAATAGCGACAGCGTAGGTACTCAGCCTTCTGCAACTGCTGTGCCTTTGGTAGACAACGAAGGCGACAACAGTGATGGGGCAAACCAGCCTGGGATGGCTGTATTTATAATGATACACTACATGAACCTGAGCAATCCGATGGTTCTGCCAATGGTGACGCATTCTTTGTTTCCAGAACTAATTAGCGATGCACCAGGACTTTCTACTACAAGTCTGCATCCTCAAGCATCCAATGGCAATAGCTACGATTTGTTTTTGGAGATTGCAGACATCATTGGACAGGTCACTACTACCACAGTTAGTCAGGATATAATTGACAAACATCTTCGCCAGTATCGCTATGAAGGTAGGATTGCTGATAGCGGTGAGGATGAGGCAGCAATAGCTCGTCTTATTGGAGAAGATGATGAACCTGAAAATGATGCGCGGAAAAATTCTCGTGAAGTTGTTCGACTGGTATCGGCAGACCAATGTCCTGTATGCTTGGAATGCTTTGAGATTGGAGATGTATTGCGAGTGCTTACATGCAATCATGGATTGCACAAGGCTTGTGGTGACTCGTGGTTTACTCAGGGATCTAACAAATGTCCGATATGTAGATCCCAAGCAGTACACAGTAATTTGGCAGAACAGCGCTCATCATCACTATAACTTTTTTTTTTTTCGGAAGGGGAAATATTCTCTTGTGTGTAGAATGTAACAATGCTTTTTTTTTATATATTTTATTGTGAAACCTTTGAAAGAATTTCTAGAAGAAAATAAGTATTGTTACTTGGTGCCACGGTGAATGTCAAGTGAGTACCACGGGTGGACAATACGTAAATGATTAATTTGTTCTTCGAATGTGTGAGAAGGCATATTACAGAATGGACAGAAATAAGACTGTTGTTCAAAACGGGAGAGATTTCCTAAGATGGATTCTTTTGAAACTCTGGGTTCAGCAATTTTCTTATGACGATGGTTTTTAGCATGGCCATTATTGGTAGTATGCATTAGAGTAATTATTGTTGGAGCAAGAGCAAACCGTACTTGTTTTTCAGTAGATATTTTGTTTGTTGTGTGGTTAGTACACATTATGTATTGGGAAAAATAAAGTTATTTGAATACTCCAATTTTTTCTATTAGTGTATTGATATTAAAAAAAATGAAAGAGGATATTAAAAAAAATATACCAATAAATGGAAAGAGAAAATTATGATAACAAAATAATATTGAAGGGAGAGAAAGCACAGTTGGGAATTCATATATCTTTTTTCCTATGACGTCCTTTTTTGTTAATGAACCTTATGATTAGTGCTATTGGATGTCATTTTTTCACCATTCCAAAACTTTCTTTTTTTTCATATTGCTTGAGAACCATTTTTATGAAACAGAATTATTTTTATTCTGAAATTAACATGTGCCCTTTTTAAACATATGCGTGGCTACCAAAAAAGTGTGAACACTTGATTTTTTCTTGCAAATAAGTGTATTTAAATGTAATTGAGAATTTCCATGTCATTTTTTTTATATCATGTGTTTAATATGTTTTTATAAAGTTGTACCTTTTTTTTCTATTTTTTGTTAATGTTAAATAACAATATTTGATAATGGATTTTGCAATCCTAGAAAACGTTTTTTTTTATGGTAAATTATATTTGACTAGAGATTTGGTCAAGTCTTTTGTAATATAAAAATATCCATCTTTTCTCTTTGATACTTCTAATAGTTCCATGCGGACAAGTGGAAAATATGCTTATGGCGTATTTTCCCAAACACATTGTTTTTTTAGAGGGAGACCTTGTGAGTTTAGAAATAAAAAAAAAATCATGTGAGTTTTGGATATTTTTTACATTATGGATGTACATATGCAAAAGGAATAGTTCATGTTTGGTCACGAACAATTGATTGTTTCTAACAAACACAAAAAAAGGTATTAAATGCATAGAAAAACATAGCGCGGTGAAAAGGATGCAGAATTTATTATGACTCCAAAAAAATAATACTATTATTCTGTTACAAAAAAAAAAGGTGGTTTTTTTTTAAGAAAGATAATCAAGTACACGTTCAACTACCTGAGTCATTGGAGGTCTATCTACAGGATTTTGAGCCCACATATCTTGAATAAGATCCAAAAGAGCCTTAGGATGTTTCTGTAAACGACCTAAAGGAGGTCTAACATTATGATCACGTACTTGAGAGTAAAGTTGATGTTCAGTCATATCATGATAAGGATAATGGCCTTCATTCCATTGTAAAATTTCCCAGAAAATTAAACCACAAGCATATACATCTACTTTCTCAGTATATGATGGACGAGATGCCCAGAATTCTGGTGCTTGCCAATTAGGTGTACCGCAAGCTGTATGTACTACAGTATTCATACGTGGTCTAATACGTGCTAAACCAAAATCATTAATTTTTGCTCGATTATCTACTGTAATAAGCACATTCATTGATTTAAGGTCTCTATGAATAACACTGGGTCTTCTTGTATGCAAGTAAGACACGCCCAAAGCAATATCATGCATAAACATTGTCATTTGTCCAAAGTGTGGTTTGGGAACCCTGCGCATGTATTCGAATAAATCACCATTCTCACATAATTCTGTTATAATACTCAGTCGATGTCGGTCCCAACATACTCCGATGAATTTTACTATATTCTCATGTCGTAGTTGTTTCAATACACTGATTTCGTGTCGAATCTCCTCAAAATCACTGGATGAAAAATCCGCTATTCTTACTTCTCCTACTGCCACAGGACTACCTTGGTATTCTCCACGAAAACAATCTTTAAATCCACCTGTGCCTATCTTACTGCCGACTATCAATTTGTCTGCTGGTATTTCTTCCAAATAATCTCCTGAATCCCCCGAACCCTGTCCACGAGCACTATAATGGAGTATTGCCTCCTGCATATTGAGTTGCTCTAAATGTGGACTTGATGGTATTGGTACTGGTTTTGTGTTGTTCTTCCAATCCATTAGCAACTGTATAAGTTGTGGTTTTGTACCTTCAGTTGCAAGTCCTACAATACTAGTAACAAAGTATATTGCTTAATACATAGACAAAATACCCATTGTATATTCTAGTACTGTCTCACAACAAGCATAGCAAGTATATGTGTGTTTGTTGTTCACTCCCTTACCTCGCTCCTGACACATTACTATCAAGTCAGCTTTTATTCGCTTGCTAAGCGTGAGCCAGTTCTCCAGCTCAAGTTTGTCGTCGACATGGCGACGCACTAACCGAAAGGGCATTCCCGAATAAGTGTA
>JANBTM010000232.1:0-21898 GCA_027578695.1 Coemansia sp. RSA 1365 | reverse complement strand
TCTGCCGCTCCCAGCGCATTTGGCTTTCCCAGCAACGCATCAACAGGCTTTGGTGGCTCTTCATCTGCTGGATTTCCGCCACCATCTGCTGGCTTTGGATCAGCCAGCGGCTCTGGTTTTGGTACTCCTGTTGCCACTCCTTCTACATCCACTGTTCCAGGCAGCTCTGCCGCGCAGTTTAACTTTGGTCAGTCTCAGCCCGCTGCCTCGTCATCATTTCAGTTTGGTAGCAACACCGCGGCCGCCTCGACGCCGGCTGTACCTTTTTCTTTTAGCAGCAACACCGCGCCGCAGGCTCCCTCGCAAACAGGTTCCTTCCAGTTTACTGCCGGCGTGGCACAGCCGTCTAACGCTGGACTGGGTGGCACATCTGTTAGTCGCATCGCCGGCGGCTCCAACGCCTCTACCTCTAGCCATGGTCGTCGGATAGCTCGTCCGCGCCCGCGTCGCCTCCATTAGTGCCGCTGCATATTTACCTTACTTTTTTATGTTAAAGTATTAGAACTGAGTTTCAGTACCACCATTAGCGCTATTACAGCGTTTCACGATACATGCCTTGGACATCAATTGTCCCAGCATTCTGCAAATTGACAGATTTGATTTGATTACTTTGATGACGTTAACCTACTTTATAGACTCTGGTCTACCATCACCATTGATGCGCTCTGTCGTTGTTTGTGGACCTTGCACTTTCTAGTTTGTTCGTTCATACAATTGGCCCCATCACTCACATCCTTTCTATAGTATATTAACAGATTTGCTTGCAGCTCAAACATGCCCGGGCTCGAAGGCACCTCCAATCCAACAACTGTGACTGTGCATCCGCTGGTGCTTTTGTCAGTTGTCGACCATTACAATCGCATAGCAAAAAACACAAAGAAGCGTGTTGTTGGTGTGTTGTTGGGTCAGGTCTCGGGCGACAACGTAAATGTGGCGAACAGTTTTGCTGGTATGTATACGGATGTGGAGCCTTCGTATTTCGTGCTTTTCGAAGAATTTCTACATTAAAATTGCTAATTTATTTACAGCAGTGTTCTCTGTGTTGTAGTGCCGTTCGAGGAGGACGAGAAGAACCCGTCTGTCTGGTTCCTTGATCACAACTATGTCGATACCATGCGTGATATGTTTAAGAAGGTGAACGCAAAGGAAAGGATTGTTGGCTGGTACCACAACGGGCCCAAGCTTCGCTCGTCCGACCTGCAGATTAGCGAGCTGTTTAAGCGGTACACCCCGAATCCCGTGCTAGTAATCATAGATGTGCAACCCAAGGACATTGGCATTCCCACTGATGCATACTTTGCTGTTGAGGACATCCATGACGATGGTACTGCCGCTACAAAAACCTTTGAGCATGTTCCCTCGGAGATTGGTGCTGAGGAAGCTGAGGAGATTGGCGTCGAGCATTTGCTGCGAGACATCAAGGACAACTCTACCGGTACTTTGGCTACGCGCGTAGGCCACCAGCTGATCTCTCTGCGCGGGCTGGCTGAGCGCCTAGCTGAGATCCGGGCTTATTTACAGCAGGTCCTCGACGACAAGTTGCCTGTGAATTCAGAGATTATCCAGAATCTTCAGGACATCTTCAACCTGCTTCCTAACTTGGCTATTCCCGACGACGCTTCTGCATTTACAGTTCAAACAAACGACGAGTATGCGCTTATCTACGTTTCTTCTATGGCTCGCGCTATCATTGCTTTGCATGACCTCATCAATAACAAGATTGAAAACCGCCAGGCTGAGCTAGAAGCCGACGCCAAGGAGACAGAAGCTAAAACTACCTCTGACTCTGCAAAGCCGTCAACTCCAGATGTTGCCACCGATGCCAAATCAACCTAGGAAAACTACTACTCATTTGTAATGAAAGAATACAACATTCTCCTTAGCGTTTAAAAATGGATCTAGTCCTTCTTTGCCCGTTTGCTTTTCGCACGCTTTGTCGCGCTTCCGCTCTTTGACTGCTTCGAGATCGGTGGCGTCGATGGCGCCTCGGATTCAGCGCTGTGCTTTTCACCCGCCATGACCATGTTGTGGTACTTACGGCGTAACATCTTGCTCAGATAGCCAACCCCGATCTGACCAACCAGATACATCACCGATACAATGATCGCCATGAACGACCATGCTGGAATGTCAAACGGGTTGAAGCGCTTGTCGACAACGACAACCAGCTCACCAAGCAGGCCGCCGATATGTCCGCAAAGGTTTGCCGGGGTACACCACAGCGTACTATATCCGCCAATTGGCGTGTCTTCCATCCAGCTGCCGCCAATGTAGTTCAGAAGACCGTCCTTGGTAAAGTTTGCTGTAACATAGCGGACCTCGGGCGTCGCTCCAGATGCGGTGCGGTGGATAAACACCAATTCTGGAAGCAGACTGACCATGAAACTTGATGACAGGTACTCAACTTTTGTGATATCTGCTCGTGCAACCACAACATCGGGATATTTGCTGTGTGCTGCCTCTGCAAAGGCATTGAATTCAGAGGACAAGCCGTGGCAAGCTGCGCACCAGTTGGCGTAAAACTCGATCAGCACGTTGTCATGGGTGTTAAGCACATCCAGGTACTTACGCCGGTCGAGCTCAACCACATAGTCTGACTTTGGCACAAGTTGCTTCGACTTTGCTGCTGTTTCAACTTCCAGTTCGTCAGAATATTGTGCTGCAACTCCTGACTTTGTCAGAAAAGTGCTGAGCACGACTGCTGCTGCAGAAACCAATTGCACGAGCCTCATTTGTTTTTTCAAAGAAAAGAACAACTAGATAAATCGCGTAGAACGTACAAGTGGAGAAGACCACATGCTGTCTTCTATCTTTCCCCACATCGTCTATGATAGCCACAAAGAACAAGTACCTGTTCCAGGCTTCCACCTAATAATGGCTATATTTTAGAAGCCGCGTGAGTCTCTTAAAATAAATGTATTTCGGAGTTAAAAGGTCATCCTGCATCCTTTCTAACGATCAGACACGATGGTTTTACAAAACTCCTTGCCTATGCTGGCCAGTCTTGCACGGGGGAACGCTCAGTACTCCACTGAACAGGAGACTAAGAACTGATAATCCGCGCTTCGGATTTTTGTTCAAAGTTTCCTCCAGCTGAAGATTGGCCACGGACAAGCTCCGACAAACCGTTCACCCATCTCCGCGTCATTTACTATGGGTTGTGGTCGGGTGATATTTTGGGCTGTACTGGATTGTTTCTGCATGCAGGTGGAGTTCATTGTCAATTAGGCAACTGAAAACACATATAAGTGGTCTTAACCACACCATCTAGTCTCGTAAGCAATACTCTGACAATTACATATCAATAGTCAGTTAACAAGAAAAAAATTACGCTTGTTAATATGGCCACAACTCTTCAAACAGAAAATAACAACAACCTACACATATACAGATTTAGAAATAAAATATCACTTACAATGGTGCATTAAGAACATCTAGATACCTGCTAGCTCCGAATGACATTGTGCTATGGAATGTATGTCACCTAGTCATTCAATTAAGGATGATTTAATACCTTCATAGGACTAAAAGTTTAAAAATCCCTGATAAATACATATTACAACAGAAATAATCACGCGCTGAACCCAGTCTAACAAAAATAAAATAAAAGCTATGTGTACTACAGCATAAAATAGTTAAATAATGAAAGAACTAAATGACGAGGTCCAAAGACCATGTTGTTAATCATAGAGTTTAGTTAGAGAGATAATGATAGTTACAGCCCATATATTGATGACATGAAGGATTCAGATGGCTCTTATTATCTTTATAATAACTAGCCAAGAATGTTCAGAGCGTTAAAACACACAAACATCCGGATTCAAGAATAAATAATCAACACCAAGAGGCGACTTGTTCACTAGCTTTGCTTTGGAAAAAAGAAAGCCAGAAATGTTATCAATGAATGTATCGGGAAATAGCAAATGCTAAAGACAGGCATAAGAAATAAACTCAAAAGGCAGCAAACGCTTAAAAGCGTTGGCGAAGCACGAGAAAAGGGAAAAAAGAGAGGTATAAACTGTACAACATTGGAATGAAAATAATCCTCAAGGATTCCGAGCAATAGCGAGCAATGTGCAAGTATGTAAGCAAGAGAGAAACACGCTTCTAGGCAGTCATGGATGGCTGTGGACTTGTCGAACGATTGTCCACAGAATGGTCGGTGGCCAAGTTGTTGCCGGGGCCGCCACTCTGCTGCATACCTGTGTCGGTAGTCATACCACTGATACCGTCAGGAATCGGCAAAACACTGGCCAATGACACTGCAGGTACATGTTCAGCCGCGCCATGACTACCAGAACCGTGGAGGGCGTCGGAATAGCGAGTGGTGATTTCCATATCAATGTCGTCAGGCGGCGCAAAATGCTCTTGTTGTTGCGGGTGGTAGGGGGCGGAGGAGACCATCCTCGAGTGTGCCAGCGTTGACGCAATCGAAGCCGGCTCCTCGGAAGCCGAAGAAGCTCCTGGCCCATAGTCGACCTGCATGCTTGATGGATCCAACAGCATGTGTGCACCCATGCCTCCTCCACTATTCGCCATGTTGTGAAGCAGTGCCGCATGATGCGAGCTGCCGTGTTGGTCAAACTGATCGTGCTGTTCGTAAGAGTAAGCGCCTTGTATATCAGCACCCATCATATCGTCACCAGCGCCAGAACCGTCGCTGTAATCAAGAGGCATCACGCCGTTGGCCATTGCTGTCTCGGGGTCCTCAGCCTTGATAGCGTCTACAAACTTGTCAAGCTCCTGGATAAACTCATCCTCACCCATCTCGCAGCACATCGTCTCAGGATCGTCCAGCTTGCTCACCGGTAAATTATCCGCCTGATCACTCCACGGACCAGCTGCTGCAGAGTCACCACTGCTTCCATTGGCCGATTCGCTATTTGAAGGTTCATTGCTATCATTATTGTTAACGGCGCAGCCTGGCTCAGCAGGTGGCAGCTTCTCATCTTCATCTACGCCCTCGGATTTTGCAGCTTCTGAAGGTGACGACGCCGACGCCGGTGTCTGGACAAAAGACGTTGCATCGATGGACTGAGAAGTGGAGCGGTTAGTATTCTCAATAGCAATCTTTTCAATGGCAATCCACCAGCCAACACTTTTCTTGGAGCGCCTGCGCTCAAGATCACGCTGGCGGCGAAAATCGGCCAGACACTGCTCAAACAGCCCCTCATCAACGTTAACAAAAAAGCGCAAGATCTGGTACACCTGATTGTGGATGTTTCGGTTCCAATGAGAGCGCGAGTGGCGGTAGATACTCGACAGCGCAATAGGAAGGATTAGTTGGATGTTGTCAGTAATCAAGTTGACAAAGTAGTTATTGCGCCACATTGTCAGGGTGCGCTCGGCAATCTGGAAATGTGGACTGACGATGCATTTGACAAGTTGCTGGAACAGTGGCTGACACACAGCTGTAAATTGCGAGGCCTCAATCACGTCCATAATCCCTTCAAGCTCGTTGACAAACATGACCTCCTTTGGGCTGTTGACCTTGGGCCAGTAGCGCAGCAGCGCCTTGATAATCGACTCGGCCAGAGATGGGTCCTTTTCAAGAAATTGCACCGTGCAATACGACAGTTGCGCATAGTATAGCGTCATTGGACGTGCCTTGTGTAGCGGCAGCAGCACCCGATATAAGAAGTTGATGTGCTCCTCTTTTAGTGGCACCGTAAAGCCGTTAATGATACTGCCTAGAATCTCCAGCAGCTCGGCAACACCGTTGTGGCGTTGCGTCTCGTATGTGAACTGTAGGAATATATTATTGATCGACCGTCGGATAAACGACCGCATGCCCAACATCTTGCCGTAGATACGGTGGAGCACGGTTTTTAGACTCTCACGCTCGCGCGAGTCCTCGCTGTCAAACAACTCAAGGAGCTGCGTGGTAAATGTTTGGTCAATGTAGGGGCGTGCGGCGCTGTTGTTAAAGTCGCCCGACTCGAGAAAACGCAGAAATATATGGTAAACAAGGCATAGGTGCGGCCAGGCAGGCTCCTCTCGCGGCTCGTCCTCCTCTGGGTCAAACGGGTCACCGAATGCGTTGATCTGTGGTGGAATTGTGCGAAACAGATTTGCAGATACCATCTTAAACAGCTTTGGATATATATCCAGTGTAATCACGCCAGTGCATGCGGAAATGTACTCCGAAATTTCTTTGAGCGTCTGTTGTTTGGCCTCCTTGCCTTCTATGCTCTCATTTGGGTTCTGAAAGTCAAACACTATTGTGCACTGTGTAAGCTTCTGCACGAGCAGGTCCTTACGTTCGGCCTCGCTGAGCTCTTGGTCTACATGACGATAACACAACTCAACGCCATAGTAGTGTGAGTAGGCAGTAAACGGCAAAGCATTAGCAGCAGGCATTCTATACGACATAGCAACAGTGTCAAGGATAAGTTGGAGACAAGGAAGGCACGTTAATGGAATAGGTGAAGCCTACGGAAAACTCCAAAGGAAGCATTTTACGAGGAAAAGCAGATGACAATTGACAGGCGCAGTGCTTGTTCGGCAGCGCCGTTGGCAAAGAAAGAACTGCTGCTGGAAACAACGCCAGGAAAGAGAAACACGCTGCCATTGTTCTCTGTCGCTCTGCCAGAGGCAGGGCTGCGGCGCTCTCCTGCAGCCGCTGTGGGTAAAAAGCAGCGTGCGGCTACCCGCCTTCTACTCGGACACTTAAGCAGGAAGATTACTACTGCCATGGTCATCGTGTGTTACTGTTGTTAAATACAGCTATGGCGCCACGACCATCTGTGACCTAGGATGCGTGTGCCTGCAGATTACCAGAAAACACAGAACAACCAGTTCTGAATAGTGCTACGCAAGAAAAATAGAGGGAGGGAGAGCGAAGACTTGTCAACCACTCCCGTCCAAAGGGACAGTACATTGTTGACATTATGCCAGGAATAGTAAAGTCCCAAGTAGAGTTGGCGTATAAGAGCTCAAAAACTAAGGGCCCTCTCCCCGCGCACAAGAGCAGACGCGGACAGAGTAGATTCAGCAGAAAGATCTGCGCCACAAACACACAGCGCAAAGAAAATGTTAGAAGAAACTTACTCTTCAATAGAGGCAGCATTTGAAAATCGTGCCGCCCGCTAAAGCTATGGCGCGATGACTGTGGTCGTCTGGCCATCCGTAACGTCGGAACCTCGTCTACCTGCGCAGCAAAGAGGCGGCTAGTGCCTGCAAACGACTCTGTGGATTTGCGCGCGCGAACCATATCTACCGATGCTGTTCCTGTCTTGCGGCCCTACATCACAGAGCATGGTATTCGCATATTCACGCAACGTTAGCTGTATGTGCTTTTTCTTCAATACATGTCCAAATTAGTATCGGCATTGAAATGAGCTTACTTTGTTCTGCTGCTCAAGCATGTTAAATCGCTTGCTGTTAGCACGCGATATACTACTATTTGCCGACGTCAGAATAGTGTCCGTATACACTTCTCTGCCCCACCAAGATGCTGCACGTACAAAGCCCTGATACCAAGAAGATTTTGTGCAGACGCCTACGCCTGTTTTCAAGGTTTCTTTGTCACTCAATTACCCGTGGCAACAGCGCTTCGCACAGAAGAGTGACAGTAAAAATAGGGAAAAGTGTGGCTCTCGTCAGTAAAGCAATTGACCTGCTTTAAAAAAACCAATGCTATGCACTTGGTGCAAAAATGCGATTGACGAGTAGAGACAGGATGAGAAAAAAGTGTCTAGGAAAAGGTTGAGCTGTGGATGGTGTGCACAGCTGGTGCTGTAAAGAATAAAAGAAAGCGCGCTGAGGTATGGTGCAAATTGCGGCTGCAGTATAAATTGCTTATATTTTGAGGTGTGGGTCTTCCAGAAAAAGAGAACAGCAGACTGGTGGGGGGAGGGGGGAAGAGACACACACACAACTTGAGCCCTGCTCTGTGAATGCATGGCAGTTCTCCCCAACTGCTATTGGTGCGCTTGAATAGGAAGCACTTCCAAGTTCCTGACTTGCTAGTTCGCACCCCCACTCACTCTCAGCATCCAGCCAGCGCTATGTATGCGGTATATGCTGTTGTTTCTACGTTGGCAACGAGGTGCGGCTCTTAATAGAGGTTAGGCTACCAAAAACCATTCTGACCAAAAGTCAATTTCTACTGGCTTGGACAGGCTTTGAGCCATTTGGTGCGCTTTCAGCGGTGCTTAACTGTCCGATGATGTCGATCAGTGTATTGCAAGTTTCCGCGCTCAAAATAATCAAGAATCCACTTTTTACTTGAGCATGACATTGAAAGCACGCTTGAGCTTGCATGTAAAAGCAATGTTGCAACTCCTGTGCCTGCAACTGAAAAAAGAACGGCTACGTGGAATAGACGCTCCCTGCAGCCTATATCATTAAATAGTCTATGACAGGCGACAGTTGTCATTGTATTCCGTTGTGGAATCGCATATTCTTAAAAAAAAAAAATTAAAGTTTCTGGGTCTGTTGATAGTCCACTTGAAGCGCACTGACAACACTTCGATACTAGAAGATCAACATAATTTGAATAATGTGTATCCAAAGTCTGCAACTCATTTTGATCGCCATACTCGGCTTTGACACTCCCAATAATCTGTAGCTTTTCCATGAAACACATAATAATAACATTGACGGGCAGAAACACTTTCATTAAAATATATAGCAGTACTTGGCTCCCAGATGTCAGAGTAGACCTAACGTTGCGCAAGTAAAATAAATAATGCACCCTTGAAAATGAGTGCCCATTGGTGGTCACCCCCACTGCCTTTACCAATAAACCCGAAATCAGTGACATGTGGTATATAAAGCTTATAGTATTGTGGTCTGTAGAGAACATTGCTCTTCAATCCTGCCTCCACAAAGTCTTCTATATTCAACTGTGCAGATCAAACAAGCCTACCAAAGCCTATATCAACAATCCAAAAACAATACTCAACCAATCCTACTAAAAATACAATTGTCCACTAATACATCCGACAATTATCCGTGAACATTTCAAAGTGTTATTTGATATTCTCAATATTTGACACATATTCTCTCCGCCAGCTTTTATAGAGTTAAATAGTTTGTGAGATTATCTGGCTTAATGGATATTTATTGAATCGGCTAGAAAGGTAAAGTATATGGCATCCACCAACAAACAAGCAGATAGGCAGTATTAGTCGGTCAGCGAGCGGAACTGCTCCTCCATATCCCTCTGTAACTGCGAGTACTTCTCGACCAGTGCGGCCTCGCCGTCAGCGGGATCCTCAAACTTCATCGAGCTCAAGCGATAGAAGATATCGCTCATGCTTTCGCGAATTCTGGCCCACGTAATCTGACTTGAGGTCGACTCAACTGCGTGCGTGGCCTGCTTGTAGAAGCCGATCATGTTGCGCAGCATCCATGTCGTCTTGAAGAAGGGGCAGTAGCGATCGTAGTTTGAGTAGCCGTTCTGCTGCAAAAAGTCATCCTTAATAATGCGCGCCACCTCGAGCGTAATCTTGTCCGTCTCCGCCAGCGCTGACTTGCCTACAAGCTGCACAATCTCTGATAGATCCTCTTCGGTTTGCAGAATCTCTTTGCATTTTGTGCGTAGGGCTATAAACTCGGGATCGGCCTCTTCGTAATATGGCTCAAGTGCGTTCGTGTACTTGGAGTAGCTAAGCGACCAGTTGACGGATGGGAAATGTTTGCGCTGTGCCAGCTTCTTGTCCAGACCCCAGAACACCTGCACAATACCCAGCGTTGCAGAGGTAACTGGATCCGAAAAATCACCACCGGGTGGAGATACTGCGCCGACAACGGAAACGCTGCCATGACGCATAGGGCTTCCAAGACACTTGACTTTGCCTGCACGCTCGTAGAAAGACGCTAGACGTGCACCCAGGTACGCAGGGTATCCCGAATCTGCAGGCATCTCGGCCAGACGCCCTGAAATCTCACGCAGAGCCTCGGCCCAGCGCGATGTAGAGTCTGCAATCATGGCCACGTTCTTGCCCTGGTCGCGGAAGTACTCCGAAACTGTAATACCAGTGTAGATAGAAGCCTCACGTGCGGCCACAGGCATGTTGGAGGTGTTGGCCACCAGCGTCGTGCGCTGCATGATAGGTTCCTGGCGACCATCAACCTCTGTTGTCAGCTGCGGGAAGTCCATTAGCACCTCTGACATCTCATTGCCGCGCTCGCCGCACCCAACATAAACAATGAAATCCGAGTTCGAGTACTTGGACAACGACTGCGAAATGACGGTCTTGCCACAGCCAAAGGCTCCAGGAATTGCGGTAGTGCCGCCCTGTACGCAGGGAAACAGCGCATCGAGCACGCGCTGTCCAGTCAGAAGCGGGTAGTCGGCAGCCAACTTCCCTACAACGGGTCGCGGCATACGAACAGGCCACACCTGCATCATTGTGTGTTGGCTCTTGACGCCCTCAAACTCAGTCTCGAGCACAATGTCCGCAACGGTGTATTTGCCGCTAGATGCGATATGTGTGACAGTACCGCGGGCGTTAGGCGGAACCATTATGCTGTGGTTGCGGAGCAGTGAGTTCTCGTAGACAGTCCCAAATACGTCACCGCCAGAGATGTGGTCGCCGACCTTGATGCCCGCAGGCTCAAACTCCCACTCAAGCTTCTTGTCCAGCGCAGGCGTGGCAATGCCGCGCGGAATGTAGATGCTCTGCGAGACTTCCTGAATGGCCTTTAGCGGACGTTGGATACCATCAAAGATGTTTGAACTGAGACCTGGCCCAAGCTCCACCGACAGCGGCTTGCCCGACTTTAGCACTGGGTCGCCAACTGTAAGACCGGCGGTCTCCTCGTAAACCTGGATGGTGGCCTTATCGTTTTCAATGCGGATAACTTCGCCAACAAGCGCCTCGTGACCTACACTGACGAGCTCGTGCATAGCAGATCCTGTCATCTTCTCTGCAATGACGACGGGCCCTGAGACCGAAAAGACGTAGCCAAACTCACTTTCGCCGGCATCTTCGTCGAGGTACCGGATATCCCGTGTAGCGTTCTCTATTGCGCCTGCCTACAATGTTTTTATGTGAAACAGATAGCGTACAAGAAGGCCAGCACACGCGCATGCATGAACAGGTTTCAAAGGCTTTTTTAGTTCCAGGGTTTGTGTTTTATAGCAGCACCTTATCTAGTGTTCGGAACAGCACTCACGCATTTGGCACATGTGACGGACTTACCATTGTTCAGATGTTGAGATGAAAATATGATGTGAATAAATGACGCAAAGAGTTAAAGAACTAGCAATGCTGGTATAGTGTAAAAGCAACGGTTTGCCTTTAGACGTGCAAAGAAGGGTGCAGGATGCGGTGTTTCGAAAAGACGCACAGGCAAGCAGAAGGCTCGATTGCCTCTGTGTGAGTGGAGTGGCTCGCAGTTCAGCCGAGCTGCATTGGCGATTACGTATTCGGGCAAGTGGGCCTGTAACTGCTTCACAGACCCTTCGTTCTCATGCAGTCTTTTTTTTTTTTCTGTCCCGTCAATTTACCTTCCGATTCTCCTAGAGCCACTTTGTCATTTACTTGCGCAGAAAACGCATAGCACATTTCTTATTGTCGGAAAATGCCAACAGAGGATTGGGAGAAGTGTACGTATTCGGGGCCCAACACGAACTGCATTTTGTTCAGCGCACTTACACAGCACCATTCTGCGACCAGATGACTACATGCTATTACTAAGGCAATTTTTAGAGGAGTTTGGTTTTATGAATATTGTAGACAAGAAGCCTATCGATGACCTTGAGGATGAGAAGGTGAACGGTATGTATAGTTTACAGTTGTGTGCACATATTCTTGTCTGAGCATTTGGGCAAATGCCACAGAAAGATTGCTAATTTGTAAAAGTATATTTGGGAGGGGTTAACTAATTGCTTGTCTGTCTTTGATACTGAGGGTTTTACCTTTTTATTTTATATGCGCACTGTTTTGGAGTTTGTAGTGCTTGACGAGAAGGACATTGAGCTTCTCAAGGCGTATGGCGAGGGCCCGTACGCAAAGGAGATCAAGAAGCTCGACAAGTCAATTAAGGACATTCAGAAGTCCATCACAGAAAAGATTGGTGTTAAAGAGCTTGATACCGGTCTTGCGCCGCCGAGTCTTTGGGATCTTCCGGCTGACAAGCAGCGGCTGCGGGAAGAGCATGCGCTACAAGTGGCACGCTGCACGAAGATTATTGGCGAAGGCGACGCGGCAAAGTATGTTATCAGCGTAAAACATCTTGCAAAGTTTGTGGTGGCTCTGGCACAGCGAGTTTCGCCAACAGACATTGAAGAGGGAATGCGCGTGGGTGTGGATCGTACAAAATACCAGATTCAGGTGCCGCTGCCACCCAAGATCGACCCCTCGGTTACAATGATGCAGGTCGAAGAGAAGCCCGACGTGACATACAGCGACGTCGGCGGAAGCAAAGAGCAGATTGACAAGCTACGTGAGGTTGTAGAGCTGCCACTACTAGAGCCCGAGAGGTTTATTAACCTGGGCATTGACCCGCCAAAGGGCGTGTTGCTGTACGGTCCACCCGGAACTGGAAAGACGCTGTGCGCACGCGCTGTGGCCAATCGCACTGATGCGACATTTATCTGTGTTATTGGCTCGGAGCTGGTGCAGAGATACGTTGGAGAGGGCGCACGGATGATACGCGATTTGTTTGAGATGGCGCGCACGAAGAAGGCATGCATTATCTTCTTTGACGAGATTGATGCAATTGGCGGCGCGCGCTTTGATGACGGTACAGGTGGGGACAATGAGGTGCAGCGTACGATGCTGGAGCTTATTAACCAGCTTGACGGATTTGATCCGCGCGGCAACATCAAGGTTATCATGGCCACCAACCGACCTGACACGCTCGACCCTGCGCTGATGCGTCCTGGGCGTCTTGACCGCAAGGTTGAGTTCTCTCTGCCCGACCAGGAAGGCCGTGCACACATTCTACGAATCCATGCCCGAAGCATGAGCGTCGAGCGGGACATCCGCTACGACCTCATAGCGCGACTGTGCCCCAACAGCACTGGTGCCGAGCTGCGCAGTGTGTGTACTGAGGCGGGCATGTTTGCAATCCGTGCCAGGAGGAAGATTGCTTCTGAGAAGGACTTTTTAGAAGCCGTGAACAAGGTCATCAAATCATACGCCAAGTTCAGCTCGACACCCAAGTACATGACCTACAACTAGCTTTTTCTCTGTTTTCTTTTTGATTTGAACCAGCCAATCAAGGGCTGGAGCGGCCGCATGCAATTTTTTTTTTTCTGAATGCCTCCTGGCTAACTTTGCAGTTTCATGGTAAGGTGATCCTTGCAACAGCCATCGTTTCTAATATTCCTTCACATCGCCTTGTCTGTCCTACACGCTAAAACTCATTCGTTGCTGCAAAGACCCAGCGCTCATACCGGAAGAAGCTAATACGCAGGACAACATATCTATCTCTGGCGGACACTCTGTATAATGTCGCCCGGTACCCTTGTCGAAACGATGGGCTCCAGGTCCACTCACATAGACGCCCTACTTGTCAAACAGGGTAGGGCAGACAAGCTGCTGCTACGACGTCGTGTAGAGTTTCGACTAGCCACACAGGCCGATGCCAAGATGGACCTACTACGCAAAAAGTACAAGCCAATCAATAGCAACAGTGCTGGTAGTCGCACAGGCAAGGCGAATGGTGCATCCTCGGAACAACTGGATGCAAGCGCTTCTGCTCAAAATGGGCATGGGTTGGATGAGAGCAGTGGATTTCGGCGAGCAGCACACTCGCTGTTTCCTGCGGAGCAGCTGGCAGCAGGGTGGCAGACAATGCGGCCGATCGGCCCAGGGCTTAGCAATCTGGGAAACACTTGTTTTTTGAACTCTGTTCTACAATGTCTGACGTACACTCCGCCACTGGCCGAACATATGCTGACACGCGAGCACTCGGCCGGATGCCGCGTCGGCGAAAGCTGCATGTTGTGTAGATTTGAAGCACACGTCGTGCGCGCACTGTCGAAACGCGAGGGCTCGTCTATATCACCCAAGGCAATAGTTGGGCGCTTGAAAATCGTCGCAAAGCACATGCGCGTCGGAAGACAGGAAGACGCACATGAGTTCCTGCGCCTGCTTGTAGATGCATTCCAACGCAGCCTGCTGACAGGCATTGATCCGAAGGTTGACCGCCGGGTCCAAGAGACCACACTGGCACACCAGGTCTTTGGTGGATATCTGCAAAGCCAGGTTAGCTGCGGTCGTTGCGGATACGATTCAAATACCTTTGACCCACTTCTGGACATTAGTTTGGATATACAAGGAGGAAGCACGATTGAGAAGGCATTGCGCTCGTTTACTCGTCCAGAGACCCTAACCACGAGCAACCGGTACAGATGCGAAAAGTGCAACAAACTGGTTGATGCGACAAAGCAAATGACCATTTATCAGCTTCCACGCATCCTGACTCTGCAGCTGAAGCGGTTCTCGGTGTTTGGCGGCGGTAAGATTGGTCGCTATGTGGAGTTCCCGTTGAATTTAAATATGAAGAGCTACGTCAGCAGAAACTCGCCCGAGCGTGCTTCTTATGATTATAGCTTATACGCTGTGCTTGTTCATGCTGGTGGTACCTCGCGCTCCGGCCACTACTATTGCTTTGTAAAGTCACCTGCCGGTGTATGGTACGAGCTCAACGATAGCACTGTGCACCAGGTCAGCGAGCGCACTGTCCTCAAGCAATCCGCATATATGCTCTTCTATCAACGCTGTGCTGCTGGCGGCACAAAGCAACCAATTGACTTGTTCGGCAAACAGTCAAATCAGAAAAGGCAACAGCAGGCTGAGCCTAATCTGCAGATTAAGAAGACCGTACCAACTTCTACCAATGGCCAGAGCACTGCACGGAGCTCGGTTCTTGCCGCGTCTGACGAGATGGAGGCCCTTCTTGGAAGCCAGAGTCCCCAGCCGCAAACCAAGTCTGCGAAGAAAAGGAAAGCTAAGCGCAATAATCTCAAAGGCGAGAAACGCAGGCAAAACAGTGGTGAGACGACTCCTGTCAGTAGTGTTTCGGGTACCAGCACCCCCATGGTCAGCCTTGATCAGACGTCACCGCAGTCAGCTTTTGCTGTTCCTGTTCTGGAAAGGGCCATGAGTATGCAGCAAACCCCGTCCAAGCCATTCACGCCCACAGCCCAACAGCCTGCTTTTGTCGCAACATCAGGCCCATCAGAGTGGATTATCCGCGACAAATCTGCTGTAAGTGATACGTCGACGAAATCCAGCAAAGCATCTCCGAGCAAAATAAGCAAATCAGGCACTAGTGCTGTACCCGTAATAGCTTGGGATGATGCCACTGCCAGCAAGCGTACCAAGACCAGTGCCATTATAGAAACCAAGCGCGCAAATAGCTGGAGCGTTTCTGATGTACGTACGGATCCTACTTTGCAGTATGGCGCGCGTGTAGAGTCGTGGACCGGAGGCATCTCTACAAACTCTGTCAGTGCTGGTGCGACCAATGGGAAGGCGAAGAAGCGCCAACGTCGTCCCGATGCCTACGACGCCGAATACGACCGTGGCAGAATCAAGAAGGTCAAAAAGAACAAGCATCGCCCCTTTGAATCAAACATCAATCCATTCCAGGCCGTAAGCGACAAGGGACGCTCAAAGTGAGTTTGGTATCTCACGTGAGATTGTTCTTCTACATTTCTTGCTTCATGCCAGTGCAATTGGGCGTTAGTTTTTCTTTTTCCTTACTTTTTATACTGCACTAAATTCTACTATAATTTTTAGTCGTTGATTAAAAGGAATGCTGACTGCTACAGCTCGTCTGTCTTCGCGGCGGCTTGCGACCAGCTTGCAACCGCGTTCTGTTGCTCTGAGTTTTTCCAGACGCTGCAAATCCACAAATGTGCCAGCTACTGCAGAAACAAAAAAGCTTTTACAACAGGCGCCAAATCGCAGTGTCACTTGGTCAGAGTCACAACGCCCACGTTCAGACGTCGTTAACGACCCGCGCTTTGTTCAAACTGATATCGACGGCCAGCCTCGCCCGATGGCCGCTATTGAGCTTATCTCCGAGGAGCCCATTCGTGAAATCGAGGGCCGTTTGGCATGCTGTGACGGAGGTATGTGATTTACCAACTTATTTGCTCTATTACATCATGGATGGATTGGATTATATGGAAAGTGTGCTTATCTTGACATGCTGATCGGTCTTTATACTGTAGGAGGTGGTGCGCTTGGGCATCCGCGCGTCTGGATCAATCTTGACGATGGCAAGCCTCAAGATTGCGGCTACTGTAAGTATTCTATTGTCTACATAGTTCTGCTGTTTTTTTGTCTTGTTTATGTATACGCTTGCTAACTATCAATGATATGAACTAATATCTACATGTTATTATCTCTAATAGGTGGTTTGCGCTTTAAGATGAGTCCTCATCACCACTAGATTGGATTAACTCTAGAAGTTGCGCGCAGATCTGCTCTTTGCTCGTTTATATTTGCCATTACAGATTCTTAACAAAATAAAAAGTTCATAAGCAGTCTTTCTGATTTAGGGAAGTGGTGACCATCCCCAAATGTTATTGTGACAATGTCTACGCCTTGAACTGTTTGTTGTTCTTGTGACTTTTGGCGGGCTGCGGCAGCATATTAGTAGAGGATGTGGTATTCTAATGCTGGAAATAATGTGCCAGACAATTTAGTTATATGTCAACCAGTATTTTATAAAGTCATTCATATATCACAATGTTTCCTACAACTTGCAATAATTATTGTATTAATGTTATTGTTGTGCAAAAGGTATATCGTTATAATTGGCTCCAAAAATGCTTACAGAGCAATTAACATGTATCCATTATTATTAGCGCTGTCCATGATCGAAAAATACATCAGAAATATGTAAAGCGTAGTATCTATAGGCGATGGACAAATTTATATTATAGTCATCCGCACAACATTATTGGATCTGTTGACATAGTGACAATAAAGCGCACTACGATGGACCAGGTGGACATCACGTGTGAGTGAAAATCTAACCCTTGTGAGAGCTGGTGATGTATTCGCCATGCTTAGCTTTGCTGTTCTCTTGAAACTTGCAATCGGTATACGATATTCCACTTCCTACACATTTCAAGCAATCTGCACTGCTGGCAATGTCGACGTACGACTACCTTTTCAAATATATTATTATTGGGGACACAGGTAAGCAGGGTCTCCAGTTTTGCTGTGTACTGAATTTGCTAACTGCATTTTGTTGTCCTTGACGCCGCAGAGCCACTAGCTGGCTAGTTGACCACTGCCACCATGTAAAGTTGAAACTGACGAAATGCTAAACTACATGTTGACGACTTTTTATACTGCTTTACGTGGGCTTTCTATCACAATATAGGTGTTGGAAAGGTACGTCACTCGCTCTCAACTATAACAGTGTCAGCAACAACATTATGATACCGGCGTCACCTTGGACTTCATTTGTATATACGCAGCTAGCTAAGAACATCGGGCAGGTTGGAACTCCGCTTTGTTTTTGTATTTTTGTAGTCGTGTCTGCTGCTTCGGTTTACGGATCATCGCTTTCTTTCGTCGCACGATCTAACCATTGGTGTTGAGTTTGGGGCGCGCATAGTGCCTGTGGATGGGAAAAATATCAAGCTGCAGATCTGGGACACGGCTGGCCAGGAATCGTTCCGGAGCATCACCCGCAGCTACTACCGCGGCGCAGTGGGGGCACTGCTAGTATACGATATCACACGTAGAGACACATTTGAGCATGTAACCACGTGGCTGGAAGACGTCCGCAAACACTCGAATACAGAGACCACTATAATGCTTATTGGTAACAAATATGATCTTGCCGCGAAACGTGCTGTGCCTTATGAGGAGGGCAGCAAGTTTGCTGAAGACAACGACCTCTATTTTATTGAGACATCCGCAAAGACTGACGACAATGTAGAGAAGGCGTTTGTGGATACTGCTGAGGACATCTACCGGAAGGTACAAGAGGGTGTGCTGGTCGTGAATGGCGAGCCTAGCGGCGTCAAGTTGGGCCCAAGCCAGCCTGGTATCTCGTCCATTCCAGATGTGTCAGAGATCAGTGGCTACAGTTGCTGCTAGCCACAATATAACTTTTGTTTTTTTTTTTATTCTCTCTGCCTTATACTCTTCTAATCATTTTCTGTGGCATTTCTGTAATGCTTTGCATTGGTATTTCTTGATATGTGGACCTTACCGGTGCGCAACATGCAAGAGGGTCTCAAAAAAGTACTTTCGCTGCGGCTCATGTGACACGCCGTCTAAGTTACGGTGCTAAATGCATGCGCTTAATTGTTGTAAGATATATGCGGCAGCTGTTTTGTTGCTAAAAAGGTCGTTTGCTCAGCTCTTGAACTCGGCGTTCCTTCTAAGCGTTATTTATAGAGTTTGTTTGTTGTCGAGTTGAGAATATGAGCACTGCAGTTACTTCAAAGTCCAAGGGCGACAT
Organism: Coemansia sp. RSA 1365; assembly: GCA_027578695.1. Lineage (NCBI taxonomy): Eukaryota > Fungi > Kickxellomycota > Kickxellomycetes > Kickxellales > Kickxellaceae > Coemansia > Coemansia sp. RSA 1365. The sequence continues at coordinate 3,499 of JANBTM010000232.1, read as the reverse complement.
GACCCATGAGGAGCTGACTCTCCTCGAGGAGAAGGAGTTCACCAGTGGTCCGCTTTCAGTTCTACAGATGGCCGTGAACAACAACACGCAGATCCTGATAAGCTTGCGCAACAACCACAAATTACTCGCCCGCATAAAGGCCTTTGACCGCCACTGCAACATGGTTCTGGAGAATGTAAAGGAGATGTGGACAGAGACACCAAAGTCAGGAAAAGGGGTTAAGAGAGCTGCGCCAATAAATAAAGACCGCTTTATCAGCAAGATGTTCCTTAGAGGTGACTCGGTTGTTGTTGTTTTGCGCACCACCAACTAAGTTACACTGCATGCGTAGGCAGTACAGTCAGGCATTTGCAGAGTGCTTTCTGTAGGAAACAAAGTCGCTTTTTTGATATATATTTTTGCCTTGACATGTTGTTTTTTATTCAAAATACAAAATTTGACCCTTGGACTGCTTGCTGCTGAATTGTGCGTAATCTCCGCAACGAGTTCGCTGAGAATGGCAAGGATTCTTTTATGGTGCTGAGGAATTGATCTGCACCAACTGTTTACTTCCATTAACAGATAAAAGACATTAGGATGAAACATATTCTTCAAAATCATTGTCTGGATGTATAGCCTATCGACAAGTTCAAGACACCGTCCATTTGCCTCAAGTGTACCGTTGGCAAACTAAAGCACTTTATAGAGATCAGGAAACCACGTCTACTATTTCCAATGCTCCTGCTGTTGCATCCGCCGATCAGTATCCCAATCTCAGACATCTAGGTCGCTATGTTGATGGTGTTTTAAATTCTTTAAACATTCTTTTCAGCTAGCTTAATAACATAAAAATCTTGGAGGGTTTCTGACACTGGGATAGTATGTACTGTTGTGGTCAGTCTTAGCAATCCAGTTACCCACTGAGAAAAATGTAGAAATCAACTCAAGACACAACTTTCGCAACAACAACATTCGGGATATTCAGTTTTACCCAAAATCAGAAACAAGCATAAGTTTTTTTTGAGAGGATTACTGTGCCTGTAGAGTAAATCAAGAACAAAAACATTTTAAGCAACGGTACCAGAGTTAGAGGCAATACGGGGCCAGATATCAGCACACTCCTTGCCGACAGGACCAGTAATTGCAGAACCCTTCATCTCGCCCTTGGGGTTGACAATAACGCCGGCGTTGTCCTCGAAGTAGATGAACACACCGTCCTTGCGACGCCATGCCTTACGCTGGCGAACAACAATGGCAGGCATAACCTTCTTGCGCAGATCGGGCTTGCCCTTCCTGACAGTGGCAACAACCATGTCTCCGACGCCGGCAGCGGGAAGACGGCTAAGACGACCAGTGACTCCGCGAACAGCAATGATGTTCAGGTTCTTGGCGCCAGAGTTGTCAGCGCAATTGATAATGGCGCCGACTGGCAGTCCAAGGGTCATGCGGAACTTATTTCCGGGACGCTGATAGTCTACACAAATACAGCAGCAAAAGGACAAAAGTTTAATAATTCAGTATGGCTGTTGTTATTCAGTAATTACACCTGTTCCTGTGTCTATTATCCCCTCTTGCTAGATACTCTAAGGGCTCTATGTGGTCTGACTGGGGAGATGGTAACGGCTTTTGTGGTAATTGGTTCTGAATTGGGAGAAAAAGGTTTTGTATAGGGGTTTCAGCAGCACTAGCATTGTGAAGCCTTGTAGTGTAAGTAAAAGTCGCCTGCAATAGCATGCACCTTTGCCAGAAACCATACAAGCTCACCCTACTAGCATAATTCGACACGCAACTGGAGGAATTGAAACGCATTTACAACACTCAAATTGCAGAATCGTTAGATTCCGTATTAAAACAAATAAACCGCAGCGTCTGTATATCCCCCACTGAATCCATCGCTATCCATAAACCCCATAGATTCGCAAAATAACTCGTATCCTCATCCTCTCCCTCTTCTTCGGTCGCCAAAAACCATAGCATGCACATCCGCCCAAATCCAGTACAAAACCGCGACTAGCACCATCCCCTTCGCATCCTAGGTATATGTTAGATACGCACTGTTCTTGGACATTGTGACGACGAGTTTCCTTCTCAAAAAATCCAATAGAGGAAAAAAGACTGTATCCTTTCAAATGGCCTGCAAGCAGGCATGCTTCTGCCCAGAATCCAGCCAGTTTGGTCAGCAGCCTTGTGGTGAGCCGCACAACTTGCAATAAGACCTTCTTTTAGAGGAATAAATCGAGCCGAGCCGAGTTATATTTCTTGCGCCACACGTCGGAGCTTGTTTAAGGCATCGTGGCTAGCTGTGCATGTGCTCCTTTGCGCTAAGCGCCGGAACCACAGACTGGAGACCAAGTCGCATCTTGGCTCTCTTCTGCACTAGAATAGAATTTAAAGCACTCTCTTTTGCATGCATTTTTCTCTATTAAACGTGTCTAAAGCTGTGTTTATCTTTTACAGGAGAATATGCCTGCACAGACACGCGTTTCTTTAGCAGCTATCGCTTTAAAAATTATCCTCTTAATTGTCGCTGTCGTGGGTGTAGTTGTTATAACCACAAAAGGCAATACATCTACGGCTGAACTAGCATTAACTCCAGCTGTCCAAAACGTAGCAGTCAGTGAGATCACTAAATCTGAATTTTTGTTGTTACTTCAGGCGGAGCAAGATATGATAATTGGTTTTTATAAGGACGATGATGAGGATTCTGAAAAAGTTATTGCCGAGCTCAATGACTTTGCAACACAAGCTGTCTCATTTTATCCAAGTATGCAGCTGAGAAAGGTCAACCACAAGGACAGCCCTTACATGACTGCTCGCTTACTGCTAACAAGGTTAGTGTTTTTAGACAAACAACTGCAGCCGCAGCTGCAGATTTTTAGATGCAAAAACAGTATATGCTATTGCAAAGAGGCTTTCTAAACTCGACTTGTATGCACTTAAACTAATTTTGTAGAATCCCCGAGCTGCGTCTGCTAGTAAAGGGAAGCGGTAAGTATCTTGGTAACAATATTCTCATTTCATTGCAAATGCTATATTTATGTTGTGACTTGCGTTAAAAGTCTAATTCTTCATGCATGAATAAACGCTTGCACCTTGTAGATCATAACTGGGCAGCCTATAACATTGACGTTGATGAGGGCTCCGAAAGCATTGCAGACTATATTTCTAATAAGCGCTGGATTTTACAGGAACCAATAGGTAGTCGTGCACAGATGTACTGCTCGCCATTCAATATTTGTGGAAAGGTTCTGGCTTTTATTGCAGAAAAAGGAAGTGCTGCTGAGAACATGCTACCAATGCCCAGATGGCTAGCAGTTATTCTTGTTCCAGCTCTGATCTCATTTATTGGCCGATTCATAATCAACGGTATGTACGCTGCCGATAACTATATTCGTCTATTGGTTGGTGCTAGAAAGCACACTGGCGATAGCAACAAAGAGTGACGTTCTGCGAGTTTGGAAGTAAGCAAAACAATGCTCTAACTGTTAACTTTAGCGCGCAAGTGCTTGTTCTTTTTTAT
>JANBTM010000231.1:0-13798 GCA_027578695.1 Coemansia sp. RSA 1365 | reverse complement strand
TAGGGATTGCTTGCTTTTTATGCAACAATTTATAATCCAACTTTGTAAACTAGTTGGGAATATAACATTTTAAAATTAGAAACATCCTAGAGTTTTTTTTCTTACATTATCCAATCTTCAAAAGTGAAAGCAAAAAAAAGTAATACAGGTACAAAAAAAGGCCATTAATAACAGAGCTATGCAAATGTAGACAAAATGCCCATTATAACTTTGTTTTTAAAACAAAGCCGGGATTGTAATTCAGAAACATGTTTTAAAGGACCATGGAGTTTGACAGATTCCTGAATTTGTTCAGCACGACGTTTACCAATGCCCTGAAGTTTCATAATCTTTTTCAATTCAGCAGAATTGATCATTTGTAATGCACTAGCAATGCTAATATCATTATACTTGTCAAACTGTAGTTTTTCCTCAGGACTTGAAGTTCTTTTAGTTTTAGGTTTTTCTGTAATACCAGATTCCATATCATTCTCCTTTGTTTTTTCCCCTTCTGTTTGTAAACGACGCTCGATAAGTTCACGTACTCCTAATGAACCTGGAATACGACCACTACGTTTAATCGGTTTTTTAACCCGACGCTTTGACAAATCTACCTCAATATCGGATTCTGCACTGGAAATATTATCAGTTGGCAATACAAAATCTTTGTCATTACGGTCATCGGGCGTTGGTGGCTCGGCTAGTGTTTGTCGTAGACGAGCAGCAACTGTACTTTTTGCCATCAGTTTTTTTGTCAATAATAATCCCTTTTTACGCTCATCCAGTCGTCGATCTAAATCTGAAGTAAAATCGTTGCCGCTGAGTATGAATGGGTTTGTTTGGTTGCCGCCAAAACTAATCCGATGATCATGGACAGAACCTTCGGTAGCATCTATACGTTTTTTAGTGTCAACAAACTTTCCACCGTTGCAATTACCCAACACCCGTCGCCGCTTAGCTTGTGGACGGCCACCACCGATTGCAGAATCTGTAAATTCCAATGGTTTTTGTGTAGGAATAGTTGCTTTGGTTACCACAGCAGATGACTTTACTAAACCGCGTCGCTTTGCCTTCTCAGCGTTTGGTGACTCGGCCAGACCATCAACCATCCATAGTGGACCGACGTCTTCCTCGCCGTCACTTTCTTCATTCTCACCTTTTATAGTAGTCAACATTTGCTCTGGTTTTTGATCACTGACACGAACGTTTGCAGCACCATGTGACTTTATAGAATCACGACGCTTCTGTTTTCGAAGTTTAGCTTGAAGTTTGCTAATGTGAGTTTCAAGCTTATTTAGCTCTGGCGCGTATTTTAATGCTTCCTGATAATGAGCCAGAGCCTTTTCAAGATCACCTTTTTGTTCGAGCTCGCGTGCGTATTTAAGCCATCCACGACTGGTCTTAAGCTTAGTCGCGGGTGAAAACAAATCAAATACCACGTCGCTATCAAGCCTATTGTTACTGAGTTGCTTTTCGATTCGCATTACTCGCTCCATAATCTCATTGCTCGTTGATTCAGTACGCTCTTCCAAATCCTGAACCCTGGCCTTAACCACCTTCTGTACTAAATCTGCCTGACGTGGTAATGGTGCTGAAGATGCTGATCTACGCATTGGCGCATGTCCAGATATTGTAGTTGTTTTGGATCCTGTAACTCCAGTATCTGAATGACGACCTTGTGGTCCTACTGTTGTCTTCAGCTTTCGCAATGCACCCGTAGCATTATTCCCGTTGTGAGCTGATGCCGGAGATGTGTCACTTTCGGAAATAGCTGGCTCATCTGAGCGCCTGCGTTTAAACACCATTGAACCATTTGCAGCAGCTGTAACAATAGTTGAGCGAGAGTGTGCACCGGCACCACGATGGTGCTGCAAACGATCAACCACAGTCCACCTTTGCTCAACAACCTCATGAGCCACAGGTTTGTTGACAACCTCGCGAGACTTTGTAGCAAAACTCAAAGTGTTATGCGTATCCTGCAAGAAGGCCTCTCCAGGAGATACATTGACAATCATCATGCCTAGACTGTCACCGCCTAGTGAGTCTTGTAGAATTCGTGTCATTTTTGAATCTCTGTAAGGAATACGTGCAGCTCCTATATTCAGGGCTTCAACTACTTGACCAAGAACAAAGAGGCTTCGGTTTATGGCGCTGCTTTCGGCCATTCTGTCGCGGCCATTCTCTGTCCGTCTGTTATCCTCGCTGCCGGCCAAATCAATAAGATGCAATCTTCCACTCCAGATTTTGCCTTCGCTAATATCGTCTTTCCATTGTACTTGTACAGTTAGAATAGCGTGCGACCGAGAAGAGTGGTTGTTAAGCTTTGTGCTGGCTGTCCGCCGATTGAGGCAGGCCTTTTGGTATAAACTATCGAATTGCTCAAAGGAAGTCACTTGCTTTTTTGATAAACCTGCCACAAAGATCCGTCGGTTTGCATCTTCGCGGATCGGCAACCCAGTTGTAGAAGAATCGCGCGACTTGAGTAAGTCGAATACAGCTTCCTTGTAAATCTCAAAGTAACTGATCCGAATGTCATAGTCAAAGGCATCGCGCTCCTGATGCATAAATATGTGTTCAAGTGCCCGAGGAATAATACCAGGCTCAGTATCAGATCCCTGAATGGTATGTGTCTTACCAGCTCCTGTCACGCCATAGCAAAACACTGTTGCAGACATACCATTAAAAATTGTTTCTACCAGTGGCCTAACATCGTTCTTATAAATGGGCTCTTGGCCAATAGTTGGTCCATAACAAGCGTCGAATCTAAAAAAAAAAAATGTGGTTATATGCTTTTTTTGTTAGTATATGCATGCTATACCATTTTGCTACATAGAATGTATTATATTTAAAGCAGACCAGTTGTAGGAGCATACGTACTGAAACTTCACATCCTTACTTGAATCGCGTGGGTTTGTCACTCGCAACACATTGTTGCTTTCTGCTACCACTGCATCGTCAGGTTTTTCAGTCTTGAGAAACGGTCGGACACGACAGACAACCTTAATTTTATGACCACTGCTTGTCATTTACACGAAAATTTAAGCGCAGGTTTTAGATAAAAAAAAAAAAAAAAGAATAATATAACAACAAAAATAGCGCCGAAAATAACCTGAGAAGGGTAAACAATGGAGGGAGGTTTTTCTTCCCCGCTAGTGGTGGAGAGCACCATGATCCATTGTTTATTTTTTGCGTGATTTGCCGATTACAACGCAGCTGTCCTTTTCCCATATACACCTTTAGTAATCTAAAGAGTATAAACTAAAAATATACGGTATCTTTAGCGTAATACTAGGTTATTTCTTAAATTTGTTTGACATTGTTTTGCACTACTTTTTTTTTTGGTTAAATACTTTTGGCTATGGAAATAGATAGTATCTCTGGAAAGAGAAGGACTAGCGATGCAGCGAATTCAAAACCGTCCAGACCACGTCTAAACAATTCTAATGGATCAGGACCATCGCAGAGTAAACAGAATATCGACATGGAAGATATTTCGTCAATGAGTGCCAACAAAAAAGAGATTATTACAACATTTACAAAATATAGAGATACACTTGATGTGCACTATGACCAACGCGAACGTATAATAAAGTGTACACGAGATATTACAGCACTCAGCAAAAAAATTGTATTTGCACTATTGCGCATTACACAGGATTCTCCAGAAAAAGTATTTAAGGACGCAGAAAACAAGCATACACAAGTATTGGAGCTTTTTAAAAAATTGTCTAAAGAGCTTCAAAATTCTGATGCTTGTAAATATAATAGACAGGCTACTGCAGGCATTCAAGAGTATATTGAAGCAATTGGACTATGGCATTTCCTTCAACACAACAATCTGATTACTATGGATCAAGTACTGGAGCGTTTATCAATGGATGTTCAGCCATTGGTGACTGTTACTAATGAGGATTATCTTTTGGGAATTAGCGATCTTCCTGGTGAGGTTAACCGCTATTGCATTAATGCTATTGGCAAGGGTGATCATGATGCAGTTAAAAGAAGTCTAGAGTTCCTGAGACTACTGAAGGAAGGTATTAGTTTGGTTCTATGCAGTTGCCACATTAAAGAGTTGGGGAAAAAGCTACCAGTACTTAATAGTAGTTTGGAGAAAATTGAAAAAACCTACTATTCTATGGCAATTAGAGAAAACGAACTCCATAGTATAGGCATTATGAACGTTGACAATTCCAAGCAAGCAAATATCATCTAAATACATTTTCTTATAAAAATTTGTTTCTTTGTGGTTTTAAATACTAAGCAAGTTTATATCGACGTCTTTAAGAATGAAACGCGAATGCTTATATGCTATATCTAAAAGCCGGATGATTATCTGCTAAATCCTTAATCTGTTCCTTTGACAATTCAGACAAATCAACAGTAGAGTTATCACGACGTCTGTTTTCCTTTTCCAGCACTATACGGAGGATTAACGTCGCTAGTAGACACAGAATAGTCATTCCCAAACAAACAGCATGTCCAAGTGCAAAACGCGGTTCATCTTGATCACGATAAACAAATGCAGTTGCTAAAGGTCCCAATCCCCCAAATGCCGAGGTTAGTGCTGCGGCCATAGCTGGTTTTGTATCCCCTTGTTGATTAGCCATTTCCCAGGCAGGACCATGAGCAGCTGGTTGCGGTGATGCAAAACTAAATATAAACAGTGCTACCATTCGGCCTGTATTATTTGGGGACGCCAACGCCAGAATAAACCCAGTAATAGTTACAAGTGTGGAAAAGGCAATGGCATTAGATGAACCACGCAACATTTTGGCAATATACGCAATTGATGCCATTCCTGAAAATGCCATAAAGTTTGTCAGTGCTGTCAGTGCTTGTGAGACTTGTGAAGAGTATCCTTGGCTGGCAATAATTGTTGGTCCAAACATACCGTTTACCTGTGTAGCGGCATTGGCACAGAAATCAATAATAGTCCATAGCCAAATCTTATAGTCACTAACAGACAACTTAACCTGACGCATACTAATTCTTCCACTACTGGCCACTGTGTTCTGATGTTCCATTATGCGACGAATCACTGCCCTCTCACCATCCTTAAGAAACGAAGCTGTATCGGGATAATCCTCCAACACAAATGGTCCCAACAAACCCCACACACCGCTGATAAGTCCAATGAATAGAAAAATGTTTTGCCAGGGTAGCAGATTTCCCACTTTAGCAGAAGTCAAACCAGAACACAATGGACCAACTATAATACCGCCAATTCCTGAACTGGCAAAGAAAAATCCCATGCGGCGTCTTACTCGATCGCGCGGATACCAAAACGAAATAAAGTAAAGACTGCCAGTTAGATACCCAGCTTGCACAGCACCAAATAGAAAACGACACGCAATTAATTGAGGACCTGTTTTAACGCAGGCTGTACTCATCGTTACAGCAGACCAACATATCATGGTACCACTTAGCCAGTAAGATGGTCGTACTTTTTTTAACACCAGGTTTGAAGGCAATTGGGTCAGAAAACTACCCAAGTAGTATACGCCCAATGCCGTATTAATCTCTGAGCCCTTCATTTGTAGATCATCCGTCAAACCAGCTATTTTGGCGTTTGCCAGTGCCATTTTGTTTAGAGAATCTGCGGCATATCCGATGCACAGATATAAAAGAAGCCTGAAATCACACTTTCGCACATAATATTTGAGGTTAACACACTCTTCTTCACTGAGCGTCAATTTCCCATTGATACTTTCAATGCTACTGTTATCTTGCTCTGGAAAAGTGGATGTAGCACCATATCCCTCAGCAGCCATCCTCAATTAATTGCTATAAAATATCAATATAAAAAAGCGTTGAGATATGTGTTGAGAATTAAACAAGGTGGTATCTGTCAAAATGAAAACAAAAGAAATTGGAGAGGGAGTGGAATAGTCTCTCATTAAAACGCGTGATTCAGCCTCCCCTTTTAGCTCGGGGGCAACAACCAGTGCTATAGCAATTTGCAAGCATTGTATGCAGGTAGCGCAGAACTTTAATTTTCCTAGTGCACTAACGATAGAATATATCTGGATGCGAATGGCAGCATGTTTATCTGTGGCCACTGTCAAGCGACCAGGTGGAGGATTTCACTTTTCACTCTCGGCTTATCTTGTCCAATTTACAACTGCCACGTTTGTCATTAATATACTTTTCGGAGAAAAAACACTTTACGCATTACTAGACAGCGGTATAACAACTAAAACATTTAGCATATAATCTAGTTGATTATATTTTAAATTAGTACACCAGCACTTCCAACAGTATTATCTGCGATTATCTAGATTGTGATAATAAACCCTCATCTCTTAAATTCTTTGCATGACTCGGCTCGGTTCATGGTTTTTATGTGTTTGCTTTATAGTTTTCCTTAAAGGTTTTCATCTAGTTGCAATGGTTAATTGTTTCTTCATGCTTTCTGATACAATATAAATTCATATAGTGTACAATTCAAAATTTTGTTACATATTCAGTTTGTCAACTATTTTACTACATAATATTATTTTTATACGTACATTTGCATATTAATCTAACTGAGTTCTAATACAGATATTACACACAGAACTGCCTTTATTTTGTTTATATGTTTACTTTCTGAGATTAAAAATTTTATTAGATTTATTGTGTTGCTGTTTGTATATTCTCATACTTGATAAAAGGCTGCAAGCACAAAATTATCAAGGTCTGTCTATATTTATTAAATTAGGAGTATGTAGAGTAAGTTATTGCACAAAATTCAAATTGTGCTTGAAAGAGACTATGTTTTGTGGATGAGCAGGTTGTCATCCTACGCATGTGAGTGCTATTTTGTGGATGTGTCTAAAGACGAGAGATGTATACAAAATTATTAAGAACCATCTTCTTTTGAGACTTGCGGGTGTTGATGCTTCGTGGGTTGTTGCAGTTACTAACTTCCCCTTGGTTTTGCCTGTCAGTGTTTTTGGTTGCAGCAGTGCCAATAACTCTGCTACCCATGCGCTAACGTTGTAACCACATACAACGTAAACAAAATAATCTCTTGATACAAGCACAGTATTGTAATTAAAGCGAGAATAATAATTTCAGGGTCAACTTGTTTGGAAAAAAAACTTATTCTCCAGGTGGGGGAAAACATACAATGAGTCGATCAAGCGACTTGTCCAAAAATAGCAATTGGCTGCAAATCCACTTGTAGTGCCCAATAACCCTCTCTTTATTTTCGGCACTGGAAAAAAAGAGCGACATGAGCACCTTTTTTTTTTTTTTGCGTTTGGGTTGTCGACACTTGTTTTCTTTCGGCCAACAGTGTCCGCTTCTATCTTTCTTTTTTGTTTCTCTTTTAGCGATAATTTTTTTTGCATTTTTATATCTATTTTTTTTAGTACTATCATCTGTTTTGTGAACACCACTGGTTTATTTTAAAGGCGAATATTGCAAGTAGTACAATCTCATCCTTTTGTGGTTCGTAGGTTTTTGATTCCTCTATTAACTTTTTTCCCTGTTTCTGTGGCGAGAAACAAGGATAGAAAAAAAGGTCTGAGCGCTGTGGTCGAAAAAGGGGTTTTGGATAGAAACAATCGAGGGTTAAGGTAAGCCACGCTCAACTATTAAGCTTAGCGGATGAGAATAAACATGGAAGGGGACAGAACTGCTGGAGGCGATGCCATTGTTTTGTGTTTTAACTTTGGCAGCTCCTTCGTGGCTTTTTCTTTCTTATAAGAGAACTGGCTCTACTAGCGTATCCTCATAAAAACAACACCCTATTTAGAACTGTCTATTTGGGAATCAGAGGAAACTTGGTCTCTTCCGCGTCGTGTTCCTTTTTGTTGCATTTTGCGGCTTTTTTTTTCTCTACCCCTTTGCATTCATACAGAGGATGTGATTTTTGAACCACTCTAGTGCGTCAAAATCGCATCACATATGCAGAGAAAACTCACTTCAAACCTCCACTTTCAGAGTCAGAATAGTCGTTAATATGTGAGAAGAGAGGCGAAGGACTTTGAAGGATAGACGCTGTCAATAATTCTTGTTTAATTGTCCTTTTCGAAGCCTGGCATCTATTCCGCTTCTTTTTATTGTGCGCAACTATTTCAAACCATATATGCTAGTTACAATCTTTCCAATACTAATTATCTGTTCTACACAAAAACTGGTTATATGTAATAGGCAAAAAGGGGTTATTTGTCTAGCCAAAGCCGAGCATGAACAACCGACACGAGCAGCAGTACTTACAACTGAACGGCACTAACTCGGTATCCACGTCAATGAACGATACGGGTGCGGGTCAGCAACAGCAGCCGCACTCGCCTAGTGGCAGCGGAATGGCGTTTGCGCGTGGAGTGGGTTTCGAAGAGCAAGGCGGGGGAAAGGAAGGTGGTGCGCGCCAACGCGGTTCAATGTTCGGCACTCTGAAAGAGGCGGTTTCTGGACGGCGGATCACAGATGGCGATGGCGAGAAGTTGGTGGCAATTCGGGCCAATCAAGAGGATGTAGCAGGAGGCACTGGCGGTGAGGGAAATGTGGAAAAGGGCACACACGAGCATATTGAGAATGTTGAAATCACTCGTCAGCGCAAGATGTGGGTGTACTTTACCTGGGGGACAACCTTTTGGATGCCCTCGCGGCTGTTGGCAATGTGTGGTCGCATGAAGAGACCGGATGTGCGCATGGCCTGGCGCGAGAAAGTAGCAATCTGCTCGATCATTCTGTTCCTGTGGTTTGTACTTCTGTTCATTATTATCGGACTGGGGCTGATTCTGTGTCCCAAGGAAAACGTCTGGACGATGGACGACGTGGCTGGAATGGATACTCCCAAAAAGTCTTACATGGCCACGCGCGGCAATGTCTACGATATTACTGACTTTATCAAGCAGACTGGTCACGGCGACTCCCGCAATCGTGCGCGTCCAGATCAGCTTTCAGACTTTGCCGGTCAAGATACCAATGCTTCTTTCCCAATCACAGCACGTGCTGCATGTCCTGATCTTGTAAGTGCAAGCGATGATCCGAACTATCTGATCCAATTCCCTGTGCAGGGTGCTTCTAGCAATGTGGATCCATTGGCAGCCACATACTTTAAGCACCATCCACAGACTGATCCGACATCTAGCGAGCTCAAGAACCGCAATTTCTACTGGAAGCACTTTTTGCCCACCATGGAGAAGTTCTACAAGGGCGGAATCGTATGGAAGATGGACTGGCTTAACACCATGTACAAGGATGTGTCAATGCAATGGCTTGTCATAGACAAGGAAGTGTTTTACATGCAACCGTATATCGACGCTATTCAATACGCTGGGAATACTAACGATACCTACAATATCTTGGACAGCCGTTTTGAAGAGCTTTTGAACCGTGCCGGCTACGGAACTGCAGATATTACCGAAGATTGGATGGGACTGAACTGGGATGCAAAGACTAAAAAGCAGAACTACGATTGCATGAAACGCCTGTTTTACGTGGGCAAAGTGGATGACAGACAGAGCGTACGGTGTTTGTTTACAAACTATATGTTAGTTGCCTTTGCTTGCGTGCTAATGCTTGTGGTGCTGGTAAAGTTCTTAACTGCGTTGCAGTTTGGCAATAAGTCGCGGCCGTCGCCCCCAGAGAAGTTTGTGGTGTGCCAAGTGCCCTGTTATACGGAGGACGATGAGAGCATCGAGAAGACTATTAACTCTTTAGCTGGGCTGGAATACGTCGACAAACACAAGCTAATTTTTATTATCTGTGACGGCAATATTGTTGGGTCGGGGAACGAAAAGTCAACGCCGCGGATTGTGCTGGACTTTTTGGGCGTGGATCCCGAATATGACCCGCCGGGACGCGACTATTTGGCCATAGCAGAGGGCTCGCGGCGGCACAATATTGGCAAGGTTTACTCTGGCCTATACGAGTTTGAAGGTCATGTGGTGCCGTTTATGGTGGTGGCCAAGGTAGGCACACCCGAGGAGGCCAACCGGTCGGGCAACCGCGGCAAACGAGACTCGCAGATACTACTAATGTCGTTCTTCAACAAGGTGCATTTTAATCTGCCGATGACGCCTCTGGAGCTTGAGATCTACCACCAGATGCGCCATATAATTGGTGTCCCACCACGCAATTACGAGTATCTACTGCAGGTGGATGCAGATACAGAAGTAATGCCTGACTCGCTGTCTCGACTGGTATCGGCATGCACGGGCGACCGGCGTATTGCGGGAATCTGTGGCGAAACAATGCTGGGCAACGAAAGCAAATCATGGACGACGATGATTCAAGTGTACGAGTACTTTATTTCGCATCACATGGCCAAGGCATTTGAATCACTGTTTGGGTCCGTGACTTGTCTGCCTGGATGTTTCAGTATGTTCCGATTGCGCACACCAGATGGCAAACCGCTGCTGATAGCCAAACCCGTGTTAGAGGCGTACTCGGAGCTACACGTGGACACACTTCACAAGAAGAATCTACTATCGTTGGGCGAGGATCGGTATCTGACGACACTAATGATGAAACATTTCCCGCGATTTAAGCTAAAGTTTATTCATGACGCCAAATGCCGCACAGTAGCGCCAGAGAAATGGTCTGTGCTAATGTCGCAGAGAAGACGGTGGATTAATTCGACAGTACACAATCTGGCAGAGCTGATGTTCCTAGCAGACATGTGTGGGTTCTGCTGTTTTTCAATGCGGTTTGTGGTATTCTTGGACTTGTTTGGTACACTGACGATGCCCTGCACGTTGATATACTTTGCTTACCTGATCTACGCGGCCGTACGAAACATTGCCGATGTTGGATATATTTCGCTGATTTTGATTGGATGCATTTATGGTGTGCAAGTGATTATTTTCCTGCTGCGACGCGAGTGGCAACACATTGGATGGATGCTTATTTATCTTCTGGCATATCCATTGTGGTCGTTTATTCTTCCGGTGTATTCGTTCTGGCATATGGACGACTTTTCGTGGGGAAACACTCGTGTGGTTGTGGACGATGGCAAGCGCAAGATTATTGTGGAGGATGACAAGGAATTTGATCCTGAATCTATTCCCCAGCGTCGCTGGTTGGAGTACGAGAAGGAATTGGCTACAGCCGGCGTACTCAGTGCTCCTCCGCCCAATATGAATCCTAATGCTGGATCGACTACCAAAGAAGATGACCGTCTGTCATTGTACAGCAGTCAGTCAGGTGCACAGTTTAGTCGTGCTGATAGCGCCATGGCCTTTAACCAGATGGGCATGGTAGGCAACACACACTCTATGTATGGCTCGCCGGTACCGCCACATTCTTATCAACAGCAGGGAGCAGTTATGGATCCGCGGTTGTCTGTTGCAATGTACAATCCGCAGACAATGCAACAGCAGCATAGTATGGCGGGGACTGCCAGTCTCTATGATGGGCCTCCCATTCGTCATTCGACTACTAGTTCAGGGGCAATGACGCCAGTTCTTGGTGGCGGAGTTGATCCGCGGTTGTCGACGGCCATGTACAATCCTCAGCTGCAGATGGACGGCAGTCAAAGCGGTGGAATATCTTACGGCGGCGGGTCGCCTCATGCCAGCGGATCACCGCATAGCGGAAACCAGCAGAATTCTTACATGGAAGCTGCCGGCGGGTGGATGCCACCAACCACAATGTATGGCGGAAGAATGACGCCCGATATGCGGCCAATATCGCACATGAGCCATCAACAGCAACAGTCGGTGTATGTGCCGATGCAGGAGCTAAACAGCAATAGTGGCAGAACAACACCGATGATGGGCATGCAACAGGGTCCAATGGCCGGGCTTCCTTCGGACGAGCAGATCATCGATGCAATTCGACGTATTCTGGTCAACGCAGACTTGAGTACAACCACAAAGAAAGTTATCCGCGCACAGTTGACACAAGAGTTTGGCGTCGACCTCTCCGCTAAAAAGGAGTTTATTAGCAGGATTGTTGACCAGATGCTGATTGGCGGAGCTTAAGTGTCTTTATGTTTTTTATGTTAGTCTTTAAACCAGAAAATACTATAAAAGAAAGCTGGTATTTAAAATTGTTGTTTTATAGTTGACGAAGACGCTTGGACGCAGGGGACTCGTCATTATCGTCAGAGATGTTGGGATTGTTGTCGGATTCGTCAGGGTCAGGCAGATCCAGATGTCCAATTCCAGAGTCATCTGGGTCTCCAGCATCTTCACTCACAAGAACATCGTCAGCAGCTTCAGCGCCGTCAGAAAAGCCTTCAGGCTCATGCGGTGGTGATTCTAATTCAGCCATTTGTTCTTCATAGTGAAGCTGATCGGGGACTGCAGCAACCTCAATGCGGAAATCACGGGCAGTGCTACGTTTGAGGTGGTGAGCGAGGGGCGTTTTAAGCTTGGCGCCTAGCTGCACGACGTACTTCTCAGTAAGCTCAATCTGGTAAACAAGCGATGAGACAATAGAAGAGTTGCGCATAACTCTACTACGAGCAGATTTTGACGATTTAGTAGCGGCTGCCTTTTTTCCCGCAATGTTCTTCTCTTTTGCAGCAGTCTTGGACTGCGATGGCAAAGAATGCTGCTGCTGTGGTAAACAGCCGTATTTGTCGACGAGCACAGCATATACGTGTGTGTTTAAGCGACTACATACCAGTGAAAGCAACTGTGTATAAGCCTCGGTCACTGGCAAAGCAGAGTAAGTTAGCTTGGCGCGGGTAAGTCCGCCCAACGCACGATGGAGATCGAGTACGGCGCGCAGCACATGATCGGAAGCAACTGGTGGCAGTTGCGTACAGGCAAGCAACGGCAAGAGTATTAGTTCGGCCAATGCAGCCAGACGCGCGCAAACACGGCGCTCAAGTCCAATACTACAAAGTAAATCATCATCGGGGCCGCGCAGCTCCATCTCCGGTGGCACCAGACGCCGTAGCTGCGTAGCCGCCCACTCGGCTTGACGTAGCTCATGCCGCAGCCACACAGCAATGGCTGCCGCAACAGCAGGGACAGTGCGCGGCGTCAATGCTCGCAGAGAAGCTACATCATCGTCACTTTGACTGTCCTCATCATCACTCAGTGCACCGGGCAACAGTCGCGCAGCACGACAGAGCGTCAATACTACGCGTCGCATTGGCGCAAACTCGCTGCGGTCGGCGTCGGGCGACGGTGGAGGTGGGGGACGCAATTCCGAAAGAGGTGGTGCTGGAGCAACAATTGGCGCCAACAGCGGTTGACATGCAGCTGTCAGCGCAACAGCGTTGCGTAAAAGTGCAGCATCAGGCGGAACGTCTGCTGCCGGTAGCGTTGACGCCCATGCGGCGACAACATCTGTATTTCGACGCACATCCTCGCCAGCAGAAGAATATGCAGGCAGTGCTGCGGCTATATCTCTTGCAGCGGCCAACATACTAGCAGCTTCGCGCATGCCAGCCGGGCGGCGCGCAAGCAGTGCGTCAGCGGCCCGGCGTAGTATAGACAGCAGCTCTGTTGTGCAGGCAGCCAACTCTGCTGGTGTCACAGCGGGCAACTCGAGCGGCTCAGCAAACAGCGCTGGTCGTGGACGTAATGCAGCCACAGGAAGCAGTGGAAGAAACTCCGGCGACAGCGCACCAGTACAAGCAGCCAAAGCATCGGCGCAGAGCTGTGCAATGCCACGGCCACGTGCAGGGCGCGCAAGTAGCTGCGGTGGATCAGAGTCGGCCATATGCAAGATGGCGCCGCTGAGCACTACATACGCCAGCCGCAGTACCTGTGCTGGAGCAGCGCTGCCCGCGCCGACATGCGTCACGGCTGCACCCAATATGTGGCGTACAGCTGATGCGTCAGTAGCCCACGGCGCAGCAGCTTGTACAGCAGCGGCAAACCCAGTGGTACCTAGTGCGTGCCCCGCCCGGAGCCGCGCCGCATCA
>JANBTM010000230.1:8668-21968 GCA_027578695.1 Coemansia sp. RSA 1365 | reverse complement strand
AAAAAAAAAATGGGAGAAGAGAGATACAATACAATTGCGAGAGAGTGAAAAAAAAAGCCCCACTGACAACTTGTGTGTTTGAAGGTTCCGATGGTTACTACAAAAGTATGGTTCCTGGCCCCTATGACACATAACATTTTCATTATGAGTTTACTCAGATCTCGCATATTTTACCAAGCACTTGCTGGCTAGCATTTACTGAACCATTATCCGATATATGCTACACAAAATAGTCACAAAAGTGTCAGGATCTTAATTTGGTTTCTACCGACGCTTTTGCAGTCAGATAAGCAAATAGGATAATTTTTATTAGCCAATTCCCATAGGAAAAAAGCCTCAAGTTACAATAACTCTAAAAAAAAACAGGCTAAGATACAGAATGAATAGTTTATTTAGCTAATAAATAAAGTTATACTATTCAAGAATCAATAACTTCAGCACTGCTCATATCAGCAGTGGAAGTAGGTAAAGGAGGATCCAGAGCAACGGCAACATTATCCGACAAATCAGATTGTTTGACAACCAAAGTAGGACACTCAGCCATTTGCACACAAGAATCAGCCCAAGAATAACTCAAAGATCTCGCCACAATTCCTCTAACAGGATTCTGAACCACCAATAATTCGCCTCTATGAAGATGGACAAACTCCGGTATTTTCTCAGCAGGCGGTCCAACCAAAACTTCAGTAGAACAAGAAACTCCAACAGCACTCAGCGTCTGACTCAGACGACCAAGTGCCGCTTCTGCTGCTTTCTTCCTATCAATATGAGCGTCTTGTTCACTGAAAAGACTATCCCACATTATTGCCACTGTAGTTTTATCAATGGCAACATTTGTCAGGGAAGTTACCAGAAATACATGGTCTTCGGTTGCCCGAATAATATTGGCCTTCACCCAAGCAATTGTTTTAAACGTAGAATATCGGTTGCGTGTGCTTTCTGTAGTTTCATCTGCCGTTTGTTCGTCAGATAACAGGTTGTCTGGTAATAACTGCTCCGCATCCACTGCTATCACAACCTTACGCCGTAACGAAAGTGGAACATACGTGCCCATGTGCTTTAAAAATTATACTAATTCTTCAGTTGTGTTTGAAAAAATGAAAAAAAAAATATAGCAAAATCGCAACAGAGTGGAGACAAAAAGCCTATATATCCGGAGACGGATTTGGTGATCACGTCAGCAGTGTGGTCATTAGACACCCTGCTGATGCCTAAACCTAAAGTTTGCGTTTTCTCCCTGCCGCACTAAGCACATGACCTTTTTTTCATTATGTGATTTCTCAGCCCTTAAATTTTACAAGTGCCAATGACCAAAATAAAAAAGAACAAGCTAAAACGGCTGCGAGCCAGCATTAAGCGCAGTCAAAAGCGACGCACTAGTAGGCGCAGACAGGGAAGATTCACTGGATGCAGACAGAGGGCCACCAACATCCTCCAGCAAAGCAGGCCGAGATCCATCTGTCGAGCACATGGCAGGGTGTGCAGTAGAAGACATGCCCAAAGACAACCCACCCATTCCCATTACCAATCCCTGCTGCTGCTGCTGGGATCCCTGTGACCCTGCAAGCATCATTAATGACGCCGGATCAAGTCCTCCATGTGCTGCTGCCGCGGCAAACGACGGATTGCCCAGGAAGCTGGTTGGAACAGCACCCGACACATGCGGCATCATCCCAGCAAATTGTCCAAATCCAGTATTAGCACCGTACTGCACGCCAGCCGCCGCCGATCCATAGCCTATTGGATGTTGTTGTTGTCCAAGGCTCATCCAACCCAACAGATCGCGGGGAACTGGAGGCGGCTGATTCTGCTGCGGACCTTCTCCTGGCGCCCACACACCAGCAGCAATAGCCGAAGAAGCAGCTGTCGCGTTCTTAGAATCCAACGAAACAGATCCAACCGGTCCCACAGCATCAGTAGTCGATCCAACAACAGACTCACTAATACCGCCAGATTCCAAAGGTCCTTGCTGTTCCACCAACCGGTTATATTTGTCACGCCAAGTCTGCGCTTCCTGCGCCGCCTGAGTCAAAAGTGCCGTCAGCCTTACAGTCTCGTTGACCTGAGAAGTAAACGACTCATTAAAGGATGCGAGTTTCGAACTGATCTGATCGTAATTGTCCATCATACGATCAACTGACGTCTGCATTCTCTCCACAAACCCAATTAACATACGACGGTCGTTAAGCGCCGATAACGCAAAGCTCGCCAAATGCTCATGTGCCAGTCCGCCCATAGCACGCTCCATTGCCTCCTGCGAACCCGTCGAGAAAATTGTGTGCAGCTGCGCCAGTGTCTCCTTATCCAGCGGCTGTGGTACGGCAGACGAAGACAGCGACGACACAGGTCGTCTCTCGCTGCTCGCAACTGATCCACCACCAGCAATGCTCACGGCAGTGACCAATGGGGAATGTGGTCGCGATGCCGGCGACACCAGCCGCGCCGCACTCATCGGTGACATTCGACCGTTGGTGACATTCCGTACTGTGCTCGTTTGCACGCCCAGCGGTGGCTTGAACGAAGCGGAACTCGAGATTAGCTGCGGCGACGTCGTACTAACGCCATCGTCTGAAACAAATCCAACGCCAGGAACATACCGAGCTGCGTTGGTTCCACGACGCGAGCGCGCCTTGGCAGCCACGCTGTCATCTCCTCCCGTCCCAGTCTTTGGCTGTTGTGTCTGTTCTGGCATTGAGGTTTCTTGCGGTGGATGTTCTAGAATCTGGGTCCCTTGCTGCTGCTGTTGAGGTTGCATTTGTTGAGGCTGTGGCTGCGTCTGCTGTTGCTGCGCGGGACGGTTGTCCGGGCGGTCAGGCGTCTGCGCATCACTTTCATTACCAGCATCATGACCATCAGCCCAAGTAAGGGACGCAAACGGGTTCTGAGAATCCCTTACATGTTCATGTTCATCCTCCTCATCCTCGTCAGGGACCGCTGCACCAGATTCCGGAATAGCTGGCTGAGATTGTTTACCACCCTTCTTACCCTTCTTCTTCTTGTTCTTCTTATTACGGCGGCGTTTCTTTCCGGCACCTGCCTCAGCATCATCATTAGCCAAGTCACTCTCGTAATCTACAGCATCCGTCTGCGTGGTAGCGGGCTGTGAAACCGGTCTAACAACTGCCGGAGAGACCGGCGCAGAAACTGACTCTGCTCCAACATCGACAGCACCCTGTAGTGAATTAGCGCCATTACTGGTATTCCCTGTCGCAGCATGAGTGTGAACAGCGCGGGATTTCTTAGACTTAGCGCTACCTCCACCACCGCTATCGAGCAACTGACGCTGACGCTGCAGGGAAATGTTGGCCTCGAGAATACGCCAAGCTTCCTTCAGCATCAGCTTACCAATAATGCCAGCAAGTTCCTCACGACCAGTCAACAAACCCTCGGTAAAATCGTCGACAATGTCCTGGCGTTGCTCGCAGAGGTCATCAGTGGTAGGCTCCAGTTTACGCACAAACACCTGCCCAACAGCGCGCTCGAGAATCTCAGCCTCGGTCATCAGCAGTTCCAAGCAGTCTACAACCACTGCCGCCACATCCGGCGCCGTAAGTAAGTGTTCCAACTCACGCATTGCCCAGCCTATCACTCCCGTCTGCTGCTGATACTCAACGCGTCGCAACCGTTTGCGGAAATCCTTGTGCGCCGCTCGCGCCAGTTTCGTTTGTACTGTCGCGCCAGACGACTCCGCCCACAAACTGCGCAGCTCAGTGGTTGCCGCAAAAATCTCAGCATTGCGTTCCTCCACCACTCGTTGAATACGCTCAATGCGCGCGTCCAGCTGTGGCTGCAGTCGCGAGATCGCTGCCCGTGCCCGTGCCAGCTGCGGCTGAAGTGTCAAAGGTGGCGGATACTTAAGCCCCTGCGCCCGGCGGTCGCACATCGTGATACACTCGCCTAGAATTGTCTCCAGCTCGCGCGCAAATTCGCGTGCAACTCCATAGTACGATTCTAAAAACGTCCGCGACCACGAAGCGCTGACCTCGCGCAGGTTATCCAGATGCGCAGTCACTAATGAGTCCACCTCTCCCGCCAGTTGCGCCTCTGTCTTGGCCTTCCCAGACACCGCGTTGCGCTTACCCTGGCCACGTGTAGCGCCGTTTGCCTGTGCGCCCTCTACCGCCGACTCGACTCCTTCTCCTGGCCCAGTCATCATCGCAGCCTTTCCAGAGCGATACGGCTCACTCACCTGCGCCCAGTACTCAGCAAATGGCTGAGTGCGGTTGCGAATAGTTTGCAAAAACTGCTCACGATTTGCCCGACAGCCACGCGCAAACAGCCGCACACGCATGGTCTCAATGCGCTGCGCACTCTTAAGTAGTAGCTGCGTAATCTGCCATACTGGCTCCATCTCGCGCTCAAAACTACGCTTGTATTCGCCGCGCCACTTCTGCAACTGCGAGTTAAAAATCAGTCGCTGTGTCTCCAACTCAGACGGCGTTGGGTGGTCTGCCTTTGTGTGCTGACACGTCGGGTACGTGTGCGTAGCTATTAGCTCCGATGTAATGTTGCCCAGCAGCGGAAAACTCGGGGCTGGTAGCGATATAAACGTCTTTGTTACCTGCAACGCCGGAAGCAGCAACGCCGGGTCCAGTGGATCCTGGTTGTCTTCATACGGGAATGCTCCTGCCGGAAAATCAAAGGTCAGGTCTTCATACACATCCGCAACCGGAAACTGGTATCCTTCAAACCACAGCGTCACTCGCTCCACAATCCCGTCAATTAACACACTCCCATCGCCGTCCTTCGCTCCGCCAGCGCCCGTTCCGCGCTGAGGCACTTTACCGTTTTGGTCTGCTGCCGCTGATAACGTTGCCGACGACGTGCTCGGAGCCGGGGAAGCTGGCCGACTGACTGTTGCGGTGCCATCGCTGCCGCCCTGCTGAAGTACCTCTCGCTCTTCCGAGACCATCCCCTGCAGACTACGACAAAGATCGCCCACTGTGCTAAAGCACGCCCGCGCATTGCGTCGCCTCTCCATGCGTTCACGCTCGGCGACCTCTGCTCCCGAAGGCCCCGTATTGGCGGCACCAGCACCTGTAGTGCCACCACTGCTGTTACCCTGCGCGCGCTTCTTCTTTTTGCCGCCACCCGCACTGCCTGAAGTGGCTCCAGCAGTGCCAGGAATTGCCGTAGCCGATGTAGGCGTCTGCAGTGAGATCTGCTTGCGATAGACCCACTGCGCCCATTCGCGACAGTAGAAGCATGACATTGTCTGATCATCGCACGACCGGAACCTCGCCAGCTCCTTCAGAACCGCACTAGTCTCGACCTTTAGCGTAGCAATCGCATGCGGCTCCACTGCACCATGTTTCTTAGTTCCACCCTTTGTCGTAATGTTTGCTGCTGTCGGGCTCTGCAACGCGCCACTCATCGAATCAGGAAATCTTCCAACGCTAGGACTCTGCTGGGCCACAGCGTCCGTTGGTACTGCAGTAGCTGTAGCCTGTCTCTGGCCATCATTCCGGGTTGTCTTTGGCGGCTGCTTTTGCCCCTGAAGCATGCTGGAAGCGTCGGGTGGTAGACAATTGTGCTTGTCAAAGTACACAAGGTCGCTCAAAATTGCTTTCGAATCAAGGTCCAAATCGGTCATCATTGTCAAATGGAAAATACCCAAGGAGTTCAAGATTTTGGGTGGTAGTAATTATAGCGGTTCGGGGAAATAAAAGGGTTGAGCTGCGTGGAATGTGTTGAAACCAAACTGTCCAACTTTGCAGAATACTACCGAGTTGAGAGAGAAAAAATTGTTTCTGCTTCACAACCTGCTCTGCAGGATAATAATTCTGAAGAGAAAAAGTATATGTGAACACGACTATTGCGGAATATGCGAGTATATCTCTCCTCGTAAGCAGAATTAAAAATTCCTGCTTTACTGGTTAGAAGTGAATTGCGCGCAGAAGAAAAAAAGTGTAAGTTAGAATGTCCAAAAAGTCAACGAGTGGAAAGAAAAGGGAGGCGTTATTTAGCAATGGGCTCAGCACATGGAAGAGGGCTCAATAGAGCGGGGAGGATGGGGGACCGTAAAAAGCTTTAACTCACAAATGATGGGAGGGAGTGGATCGCATCTTTTTTTTTTGTCGTTTTGTCAGTAACCACAAGGCTTCTACTCTCAAAGAAATCCATTAAGAAGCCTTGGGATTCCATATCGTTCATCTTACTCTTTTGCTTTATAAACTAACAGAGTAATTGCTTATAAAAAAAGCCTTGTTCTTTTTAAAAGGTTATTTTGCCTTTTTACTTGTGCTGTCGAGACTCTTTTCGTGCTTGCTATTGAAAGAAAATAAAACAAGTGGATCTTCGGCCCAGTACAGCGTTTTCTAGGAATGCGCCCAGCTTTTTATTACTGTACTTCCACACTGCTCTTGGTCGCAGTAACATCTAAACGGTCTCCAGCCACCTTTTTCTCGTAGTTTCAGCAAAAGCGTCATCCAGATTTTAGTTACATATAAATCTGAACAGATCGACAAAAGAGATTGATCCCCACGCACGCAAAAAAACTACAGCGACCGTACCAGCAGATGTCTTGCAGAGCACTGGCGGTATACCAGTCACTGCATTCACCGACCCACATGGTACCTTAGTGCCGATCCGCAAAAAAATTTCCCCAGCACTACAGAAATATCCGATCAAATCACCGATAATTCTGTACTGTGGATCCAGAAAGCCAAAAATCCACACACAACAAAATCCATTGGCAAACGAGTAGCACGTTTCATTTTTGTTTTTTTTTTTTAATATTTGTAACCCTTTTAGTGCATTTCGTATAAATCATTTAACTGCACTTTTTTATAAAATAGAGAAAAATGGCAGCAGTGAGTGGTTCGGCTTTTGGAAGATTCTGGAACTCACCTGTGGGTCCAAAAACGATTCATTTCTGGGCGCCAGCTATGAAATGGGGTTTAGTCATTGCTGGTCTTGGTGATATGTCTCGTCCAGTCGATCAGATCTCAGTTAGACAGCAGCTGTCGTTGGCTGCAACGGGACTTATCTGGACACGTTGGTCTACTATTATTACTCCTAAAAACTATAGCCTGGCTACAGTCAATTTCTTTGTTGGTTGCAATGCAATCTATCAGCTTTCTCGCGTAGCACTTGCTGACAAGGAAGAAAAATCTAATACAAACGTTGAAGAAACTGCCAAAGTTGCATAGATTTTTTTCTGGTACTTAGATTATACCAATATTCTGGGTTATACTGGAGATGTTCCTGTGAAAACCCCTCTTTCTAAAATAAAAAATCTACTACACTTTGTTTTATCTTATTGAACTTTCATTATGAGTGGGAGCAATATTAGGTATATTAGAGTAAATACGAAAAAAAAAAACATTTGGGAAAAGTAGGCCTTTATAATGTACTCAAAGAAGCAGCTCCTGATTACCATCTACATTTGCAGTTTATATGGCTCCAATCGTGCAGAATTAGTTGAGCATATACTGGCCTGCAGATATAAAATATCAAAATATAGACTACGTACGCAGCGCTGCTGCAATTAAAATTGTTGTCACAAGCCGTGCAAAATAGTAGTCATCATTGCTACTAAAGATATTCGCAGCAGCCGAGTCGTGATAGTGATGATGATGGTATGTACTATCTGGTCTACCATTGTTACCGTCATCCACGTGTCCAACAGCATTGCCATTGGCATCACAATCCTCACTCTTAAAGCATCCGGGGTATGTGGGGTCTGGTTTGTTACCATGGCTCTCATTGTCCTTGAACTGGTCATAATTGTATATCTGATTGTCAAGTTTCTCCAAGTCATGGTTGTTAATTTTGCCTTGTCCAGCGCCAGCGAGGATAAGCGCATCAGAACTTAACACACCGTTTAACCCAAGTTCCGGTAGTCCGTAGCCATACGCACTCATACCTACTTGTGGAAAACCTTGTCCTGGTACAAGACCTTGGTTCCAAAATGCGGCAAATGGACTACGGTCATGTCGGTTCATACTATCAAAACCAGGCATGTTACCTGGCATCTGTCGCTTTACCTCTGCAATAGGTGTGTCGATGTTGGTACTGGTTGCTGTCGTACCAACAATGACAATGAAAACTGCAAAGAGAGCAGAGCCAATATGCATTGTTTCTATTGTAAAATATGGATAATATTAAATTTTCTTTTAGCTAATTATCCAACTACCACAGAGTAAAATAATAAATGTAAGATGAGAAATGTGTATAAAGTGATAACTAAGGAGAGATACGACACTGTCATTGTCAAAGTAAAGAAATTTCTGTTTGGTATCCATTTACGACATTTTGTACAACTTTACGGCCAGGTAACAACTGGATGTCTGGTGTGAACAAACATTTACACTTTTGAAAGAAAAACGCATATGTTTACAGGCGAATGTCTACTTGTTACGTGGTTTTACTTTTTCTACGGACAAACTGTTCAACAGATGGTGGTTATTTAGCTTTAACCGATTATCGATGACGCATAATCTTGTGTAATACAATTATCCAACCAACTACAGTTGCTAATTGATGCTGTTTTGTGTCTTCACTAGCTTCTTTCTAATGTTTCTGCGCCAGAAGCAGTACGTTTGTCTTCTCACGCCTTATACTGCCCACTTCATGATCCATGAGTTAAATAATTGATCTGCTGATCAGATATCGGTGAAACTGATGAGATAAAGAGGCAATATTGATCACCTGTTTCAGTAGCAAAAGTCCACATTCTAAAACTTTCTCTTCTACTGTTACCTGGTAGACTGCTTTGCTTGAATCACTGTGTACTCTTTTTTTTTGACTTTCATTTTCTGTACTGCTCCAAGCAAAGTACTGCGAGTCTGAATCCCAAGAAAGAATTGGACAAATATGCTGTCTCCAGCACTGACAAAGGGTAAGAGATGTTTGCTGTTGAATTTAGCCTCTCGCTGTTTTCATAACATTCAATTTGTTTTAAACTAAAGTCAAAAAGGCCAATTTATCTTATGGAAAACCACTTGTAGCTGCAAAGCGTCTTTCTCTATTGTCAACAAGGACTGCGTCAATAACACGCACGTATGCAACAGAAGATGCGACACCGCGACAATATGGAGGACTCAAAGACCAGGACCGTATTTTCACCAACCTATACGGACAGCATGATTTTGGACTAAAGGGAGCGCTCAAGCGTGGTGACTGGTACAAGACCAAGGAGTTAGTACTCAAGGGCGAAGATTGGATTATTAGTGAGATGAAGACAAGCGGTATGCGTGGACGTGGTGGTGCAGGGTTTCCATCTGGACTTAAATGGAGTTTTATGGGCAAATCATCACCTGGACGTCCTCGTTATTTGGTTATTAACGCCGACGAGGGCGAGCCGGGGACGTGCAAGGACCGCGAAATTATGCGTCGTGACCCGCATAAGCTTATTGAAGGTTGTCTGCTTGCTGGACGCGCTATGCTGGCGAATGCTGCATACATTTACATCCGTGGAGAATTTTACAACGAGGCATCCAACCTGCAGCAGGCAATTGACGAGGCATACAAAGCTGGTCTGATTGGAAAGAATGCGTGCGGGTCAGGATACGACTTTGATGTTTACGTGCATCGTGGTGCCGGTGCTTACATCTGCGGTGAAGAGACTGCTCTTATCGAGTCACTGGAGGGAAAACAGGGCAAACCGCGTCTAAAGCCACCGTTTCCTGCCGATACGGGTTTGTTTGGATGTCCTACAACAGTGACTAATGTTGAAACTGTAGCAGCAGCACCGACTATTCTGCGTCGTGGAGGCTCTTGGTTTGCAGGGTTTGGGGCGCCACGCAACGCAGGCACCAAGCTATTCGCAATCTCAGGCCATGTCAACAAACCCTGCACTGTGGAGGAGGAAATGTCTATTCCACTTCGCGAACTAATCGAGCGGCACTGTGGTGGCGTGCGCGGCGGCTGG
This sequence comes from Coemansia sp. RSA 1365, assembly GCA_027578695.1. NCBI lineage: Eukaryota > Fungi > Kickxellomycota > Kickxellomycetes > Kickxellales > Kickxellaceae > Coemansia > Coemansia sp. RSA 1365. The sequence continues at coordinate 12,094 of JANBTM010000230.1, read as the reverse complement.
GACAATTTGCTTGCAATTATTCCAGGTGGATCTTCAGTTCCTCTGCTACCCAAGCACATATGCGATACGGTTCTGATGGATTTTGACAGTTTGCGCGATGCACAATCGGGTTTAGGCACAGCTGCTGTTATTGTAATGGATAAGAGCACAGATGTTGTGCAGGCAATTGCTCGTCTGGCTTCCTTCTATCGTCATGAATCTTGTGGTCAATGCACTCCTTGTCGTGAAGGATCTAGATGGCTTGATTTGATGATGGCTCGGTTTGTTCGTGGTGATGCTACCAGAGCTGAAATTGACCAAATCTTGGAGATTACAAAGGAAATGGAAGGTCATACCATTTGTGCATTGGCTGATGCTGCTGCTTGGCCTGTACAGGGATTAATGCGTCATTTCCGTCCTGAAGTTGAGAAGCGTTTGAAGGATGCAAAGGTTGGTGAACAGATACACTCTGATGCTGCCTATCGTCCTGATCAGACCATTGCCACAGCTTAGATGCTTTTTATATTTTTTGGTTGTGTTCTTTTTATATGAAACATAAATTTTTTTTGCTTAAACTGTGCACTATAAAAATAACTGTGGTAATGGCATATGTGTATCACCCATATCTATGGTCAGCAATTGCTGCCATATAAATATACATATTTCAAAGCCCGGTAATGGTTGACGAAATAGGGCGTAATATAATCTAACATAATTTCCCAACTGCGTAATATTTGATGAATAAGCGCTCACGCATCAGCAGCCCCAGTGATATACGCGGCCAGAGAGCTGGCCATATTTTAGATGATGATAGTCGAGCCGACTTTATATATGTTGGAACAGCTCTTCCTTCTATTCAAAAACACCATCAACGTCAGAGAGAGCAACGACGAGGATGGGATGACAAACCCAAGGAATACTCGCGCGATGCATTTAAAGGCGGATTTACAGCAGGATACTTTGGAACAGTAGGGTCAAAAGAGGGATGGCAACCATCAAAAGAATTTGTGTCATCACGAACCAACCGAGCACAACGCCGCGAAATGAAGCCAGAGGATTTTATGGATGCCGAGGATCTGGCCGATCAACAGGAAGCGCAGGTTATTGGGATTAACAGTGATTTTAGCAACACTGTTAATCGAGAAAGTGAAGAACAGGTAGATACAAACCAGATGGACAATGATGCTGGAGAATATACTAGTGTGGTTGGCGCTATGGCGGAACGAATTGCAGCGGAGATTGGTGCAATTAGTGTAAGTAATCAACGGCTTGGAGATCGCATCATGTCTGCAATGGGTTGGAAACCTGGTCATGGAATAGGGCCATTGCTCAGAGATATTGGACATTACAATGCAAGAAAAGTCGACAAGACAGCACTAACACTTTTACCACCACAACCAACGCCGTTAATTAATCCGACACCCAAGGCTGATTCTCATGGCGTCGGATATGGAGTCAATATAAACTCACTGTCTGCAAGCGCAGAAGTTGCCTCACTCTCAGATCACACATTGCCCAAGTTGGGTATGTTATTTAAAAAAGGCTTGGCAAGGTCTGCAAACACGCATAATATTACAGCAAAGTTACCTAAAAAAGATGGTTTAAAGGATGACAAGAAGAAGAAGTCAAAGCGGTCAGTGGATAAACTGCGACTTAGCTTTGGGACCCTGGATGATGACGATGACATTGACGAATATACCGCTGGAAAAGGCAATATGAATTATGCTGCAAGTGATCGAAACAAAGGCGAGTCACATTTAAAGCGACTTGTAAGTGGTCTGGATGTACGTTCAAATGTGAATGCCACACAAAAACACACAGTACTCCCTGCACTTGGTACTATAAAGACTCACTGCAATGATGGCAAACTTCCATTGCCAGGATTTATTCTTATACACAATGACGAGCCAACTGGAATTCAATATGCCGCACCTATCGTACCAGCTAAATTCACAGGCATACACAAATCATCAATTTCGCGATGGGATTCAGTTCCAGCATTAGGCTCTGAATCTAGAATAGGTGCTTCCAAAGACAGCAGCTCTTTAAGCAATCGTTTGCTGACTGCTGCAGATCGGGCCAGACTGGGTATAATGGAAAATCCAGCATCTTCTGGATATGTTCAACATCCGGAAACATCAGCACATTCATACAGAACAAGTGCTACAATGCAGACACAGCATAAACAGTCATATACTGAGCAGAGTGCTTCTAGACAACATGAAACCTACATTGCACAGCAAACGACAGAAGCTGAGATGCCAACAGAAACTGCACATGCGTCACAGCGCCCTGGGCAAAACGTGGCAATACTTTCTCGCTTTGTTGCTGCTAGCTCATCTGAAGATAATATCACTTCTACAACTGACAATGAACAAGACAAGTCTCGAATACCTACACGTAAAAAGATAGTTGCACGAACATTACACAATTGGAAGCCTTCTCGATTATTATGCAAACGCATGGGGATCTTACAGCCTCCAAATGCTGAAATAGAACAGGAGCCTGGCACTACAAGTAGAAATGATGGAATACAGAATAAAGTACAACGCATGCGTGCTGCTGACTTTATTCAATGGCGTGACAGAAATCAGGAAGTTATACCAATAGTTCTTGCCAATAACAATACACAGGACCAAGAAACAGATGCCTCAAAGTTAAACAAACGACCTGAGATGGCGCTTTTCGAGTCAATATTTGGCACAGATGATTGACTAGTACATAGTGAGGGCTGCTATGGTATAGTTTATGTCGTTGTATTAATATCCTAGAAAACTACGCAACTAATAGTTTTTACAAAATAATTGTCGAAAACTACACTAATATCTAGAAAAGTTAGAATGCAGATAATTGTATAAGCACCAATGCTAGTTGTATTAATTGAAAACACGATATTGTTCAAGATGGAAAACTTACTTAATGCCAGTTTAAATGAACATTTATTTCAAAAACATCCAGAAATCCCTAAAACCAGAAACTAAAATTGATACGGAAAGTTGCTTTTTTCAGCCTAATTATAATATAACATTGGATTTATCATAAAACTATAGCTGCTAGAGTGTGGTATGCTTTAACCAGACTTTTAGTTGGCTCTGGTGTTGCAGTGAATACAAAGGTGCTGCTACAGGCTGTTAAATGTCAGCCGAAAATTAAAGAAACTAATTTATTATGAGTCCAAATGTTTTTCCTTCAGAGTGGTATAGAAACTATTGAAAAATACTAATTTAAGATTTCTTGTGCAAAGCTTTAGTTCCCTGTTTGTTTTATTGTTTGCTTTCCAGATTTATCTGGCAACAATAAAAACAACACTGTTTGCTTTAATGATAACTGCATAATTTGGTAACTAAGATTGCGAAAACTCCAATGTTATCGGCAAGGCCTCTCCCACTTTTATGGCTGAGAACTATCCACTATGTGTGCTAATGGGATTAAAGTCTGGCAAAAAAA